>JAPIVC010000627.1:0-96957 GCA_030586385.1 Camponotus fellah | reverse complement strand
TTTATTTAATATTAACTAAATAATTTATTTTACATTATTTTACATTATTATAAAAATATATTGAACAGTAAAAACATGTGTTTTTAAATTTCTGACTCCGAATTATGTTTTCTGTCTTTTTATATTATATATATAAAAAGAAGAAAAAGCACTCTCACAATTTGATTTTTAAAATAGAATTATAATAAATAGACTACATTATTTGATTTTACTTTTAGAATTTTTCCTTTTAGACTTAGAAATGTTATATCTTATAGAAATATTCTAACATATATCCAATAGAATTTCTCTAGTATACAGAGTGTCCGTCGATTTTCGACCTTAACGAAATAAATAAGTAGATTGGCTCAAATTAAGAAGAAATTATCTATATTGTTTTGGGATCGTCGCAATAATTACGGAAAAATTAAATAAAGAAGATCGGCCAATCTGCGTGAATAGAAGCGCGCGGCGACGAGAGTCGTCCCACTGTAATCCGATACTAGTCGCGCCGCGAAGCGGTGGGCGGATCGCTCGAGACATGATGGTGATATGCGATATATCGCAATACCGCGCCGAAAAATGACCCGTCCTTTTAGCGGCGAGAAAATGATGCGCTATAATTTCCACTCCGCCTTGCGGTAGATAGCATGACGCGCTTTTTTAAGTGGTTTCCCCCATAGGCCCTTTCCACTCCAATTTGAAAATTATTCAAAATGCCATTACTATACGCTGAATACATCAGAAATGTAAAAAAATTAATGGTGACAGTACCTTTACAAAAATTGATCCATGATTGAAAATCCTTCGATAAAATGTATTCCAAGTACAGCTGAGCGGACAACCATAGTGCGCAAGCGTCGAACTCACACGTAAGCTTATACTCACATGTCCGCTCAGCTGTCAGCTGTAGTTGCGTGCTGCCGGCGTACGCAATGGGATAACAGCGTGCGAGAGCTAAGACGTTTTAATAAAAATCTTGTGTTTGCGTAGTAAATTAACAGTGAAAATGAAGTATACTCTGCAGGAATATACGGATATGATTGTGGCATACGGACTAGCGGGAGAAAATACTTATTGTGCGGCCGCAATTTACATGGAATCATTTCTCGGGCGTGCACGAAAACCAAGTGACCGTACAATTTTACGTGTTGTGCAACAATTATGTGAAACTGGGTGTCGTGCATAATATCGGGATAACCGGTTCAGCAGTGCGTCTTCGTGTACGAGATGAAGAAAAGATTCGTGAAGCATTTTATCATCGTATTATTATCAACGTGTGGAATACATTTTATCGAAGGATTTTCAATCACGGATCAATTTTTGTAAAGGTACTGTCACCATTAATTTTTTACATTTACGATGTATTCAGCGTATAGTAATAGCATTTTGAATAATTTTCAAATTGAGAGTGGAATAGGCCTATGGGGGAAACCACTATAAAAAAAGCGCACCATGCTATCTACCGCAAGGTGTTGTGGAAATGATAGCGCATCATTTTCTCGCCGCTAAAAGGACGGGTCATTTTTCGGCGCGGTATTGCGATATATCGCATATCACCATCATGTCTCGAGCGACTCGCCCACCGCTTCGCGGCGCAACTAGTATCGGATTACAGTGGGACGACTCTCGTCGCCGCGCGCTTCTATTAACGCAGATTGGCCGATCTTCTTTATTTAATTTTTCCGTAATTATTGCGACAATCCCAAAACAATACAGATAATTTCTTCTTAATTTGAGCCAATCTACTTATTTATTTCGTTAAGGTCGAAAATCGACGGACACCCTGTATATATTATCCTATTAAAATTTTCAAGATATCCCTAATATATCCTACAGAATTCCTCATGTTCCTAATATATCCTATAGAAATTCTGAAAACATCCTTAATCTATATCCTATAGACATTCTCAAAACATCCTGAGACTATCTGACAGGATATCCTATGAATGACTTAAGAACTAGTATTTGGCTATCATTCACTATTCCTCAGGACATCCTGAGTATATTCCGGGATAAAAATTGGATTTCCACAGGATATCCTTCATGTCCGTCCTGGATGTTCTTCGGATTTCCTGAGGACGTCATTGTACTATTTGGATATATATATATATAATGACACGAAATGATGCGTTATATGTTCGCTATAAAAATAAGTTATCGATATTTTTAAAAATTACTATTTGTAAGAAAGTTCAAATTTTAAACGAGAACAATGTTTTACATAGTTAAAGCGTGATATACAAAAATGTGATAATCGTTAATATGCTTTGCTCATTTCTAGTCAAAAAAAAACGGCTAGCCATATTGGACCTTTTAATAGCCGCATCTCTAGGAAATTCTTTAACTGATTTGGACATAAGAGAGGAAATCGATACTTTCATGTATGAAGTACGTATATATAATATTTTTTTAATCTTTTGTACTTATTATCTGAGCATATATAACAATGTGATCTGATAACGATCTGATTATAGGGACATGATACTACAGCAGCGAGTATAATGTTTGCTTTATTATTATTAGCTGAACACAAAGATATCCAGGTACATCTCAATATTTTATGACATATTATTTAGTATGCGATTTTTATTCAAAAAGTAATACAAATGTCAAGTTTTTCTTTACAATGTATTTTTCTATACGTAAATCAATATATAAAAATTCTAAAAGAATTATAACATCTTAAAACGAATATGAAAAATACATTTTGATTTATTATAAATTTATTTATATTTATGCATTTAATAAAAATTGAAAAATATATTTTAATAATTATTATCGATATCATAGGAACGTGTGAAGGTTGAAGTTAATACCGTGATGTAGGAGAACGGAGGGAAACTTACCATGAAATCATTACAAAATTTATTATATTTAGATAGATGTATTATATTTAGATGATTAAGAAAAGCGCTACGTTTGTATTCCAGCGTGTTTATAATATTTCGAGATACTGCGGAAGATGTAAAACTACGTAATTAATCACTTTATGTCACGTAACACGAAGCATATATTATCGAACGTAAAATTTAATATATTATATTACATTTTAAAAATACATTATTTTATTTTTCTCAAAAAAATTCTTTTTTTTTATTTTAAATTTCTTATTATAAATTTTGAAATTTTGTAATACTTTTCAGATTCATATGTCGTACCTGCTGGAATGCCGATCTTACATCTTAATATTTACGGAGTCCACAAAAATCCTAATTTTTGGCCAAATCCATAAATATTTGATCCAGATAGATTCTTGCCCGAAAACATGCAGAATCGTCATCCTTATTCTTATTTACCATTCAGTGCAGGACCGAGAAATTGCATAGGTGAATTGGTTGGGATTTTCATTTTTCTTCATGCTAATAGTTTTTAAGAGACTTGGAATTTTGTATATTATTAGGTCAACGATTCGGTCTGTTGGAATTGAAGGCTATGATAGCTCCTTTGGTGCACAATTTTTATTTGGAGCCCGTTGAAGATTTAAAGGATATTCAACTGAAGGCCGATATAATAATTCGTTCTTCTCACTCGGTTCATATGAGATTTGTCCCCATTAAATGCAAATAGTCGTTTAAAATTTAAAACGTAAATACTACATGAGTGTAAGGTGTGCAAATTGCGGGAAAATCCTTATATATATTATATATATGTAATTGTAAATATAATGCAAAATATGCTATTATATTAAATATAATGCTATTATATTAAATATATAACATAATATTGTATATGAACATTATATTTAATTATAAAAATATGGAGATGGATATTGTTTGCATCTTTCTTAATACTCTCGACTCTGTTCTGGTTAAATATCCTGATTAAACATTCGGCGGAGGTGTGTATAACCAGCGTAGAGTTGACACAAATTACAATCCAAATCTTATAACTTACTCCATCCATGAAAACGACGACTCTCTATGCGCCATTGAACTCTATTATTCATTACTCAAAGAAGCTATTTTGAGAATGAGAGGTAAAAAGCTCGAAAAACAATGACAAATTTTAAAATTGACAAATTTGAAAATAAATACTAATTATCATTAGACTGATTTAAAAATGACAATTAATTTTGATCTGGAACCTTAGTATCCCATAGTTTCATTAGATATTTTCGGCCTAGGGTCTTCAATAACCTTTGTAAGAACATAAAATTTATGTATTATTAATTTCATACAATTATATTAAAATCAATCGAAAAATTCATTTGTTTTGTTCTCTTTATTTCTATAATTTTATAAATGCAAACTCACTTTGTATAATTACTTTAATTGTAATATAATTATATTTATAATTTTTTGTGCTATGTATTCTAAATATATTCATATTCTGCTTTTTCAAATTCTTTTCATCTTACATAATACATGAGATTATCAATAAAATTTTTAACCAAATTTCGTTTAGTAAATGGATAATCTAACAAAAGTAAAATTTAAATCCTGAATGAATTTTTTGATCGATTTAATTGCATAGTAGTAAAAGAATTATAAATGAAATGGAAATATATATGTACCATTTTCCAAAATTTGGGAAACATTAAAATATGTAGAGCAATCACAACACAGACGGTTTGGCAATCCATACTTCGTCCAACTTATTCGCAATCGCTATCTCCACTAAAGTTGCGCAACGTTTTGCGTTTATTTTATTTTTGTCTATTTTTGTGTTTATATCGTATTTCTAACCAAACCAAATTACAGCAATTGATTAAATATGTGTATATATTATAATCAATTAATGCGCAAAATACACAGAATGTTTCACAAAACTCGAGAGAAAGTTTCACTAAAATATTTTATTGTCTTTTATATTTTATTCTTCTTGCATAACTGTGGCATTGAATGCGTGTTGCTCTTCCCCTGTATTTTTTTTACAGATCTTACATACCCTACTAAAACAGTCTTTTTACTGGGCTTACTCTACGTACGCTTACTGCATGTCTTATTATTTTTACGCTTTACGTTTCATTTGCATACGTGTGGGGCTCATTCCTCTGAGCTACCAGTGATGACAGCTTCCTTTCCAGTTTTGAAAATTGGCGGGTGAGTGATATGCATCTTTGCTACGATTGCGAGAAAGTACGATATTTTTATTGTGTGGATTTAGTGTTTGCGTTTTGTGTTGCGTGCGATAATAACATCCTATCTTTGAATTTTGCGAGATTCGGCGTTTTTTGTCTCAATAATGTCCTTCCGTTCCCAATAATCTCCTTCCGTTGCTTCTGTTTTGCTAACAACAAACGTAATCAATTTTTAATTTAGTATTCTGTTTAGACATTGATAATGATCAAAATTATGATCGAAATGTACATATGTAAAATAAAATAAAATTATCATTAAACATACATACGTAAAATAAAATAAAATTATCATTAAAAATAACATTATCTTACAATATAAGGATTATAATCCCACACAACACGGAAATTTTGCAATAACAGACAGATAATAGATTTAACATTGAAACATGAAATATAAGTACTATTATGTTAATATTATGGTGAAATGTATTTATAATATTAAAACGAGTTTTGCTACAAGTGCAAAATATTTTAAGTTTAATAAATAAACTTTAAAAATATAAAAAGATGTTAAGAATAAGAAAACACGTCTTTGAAAAACGTCCATTAATTTTATTAATTAGTGTTTATAAAATGTTAATGCAAAAGGTTTCCGGATGGATGCCGCGTGATTTGACAGCGCAATGCCGACGTTTCGCAAACGTTGCAGTTTGCATCTTCAGGGCTGAGAGCTCCGATATTGGGCTTTCTTAGGTTGTGGTCCTTATATATATTTCAAAAGGGTTTTCCATCTGCGAGAAAGTATTCTGTTATGAGGCCCCCTGGTGGTGAGAGTGCATACTAAGGACGGTGTGCCATATAGTGCTTGTTTGATAGCCTTTGTCGCGGTTAGGGTTGTCGGGAGTGTTTGAATTTCTAGGGCTTCCCGATGTTTCCTGGCGAAATAGTTTGTGTGGAGGCTAATCTGGTTGTTTTGTCATATTGCACCGAGTGTCCCGTCTCCATCCAATGTTCAGCCAAGGCTGATTGACTAAAATGGTTGTATTTGGCACATCGTTGGTGTTCTTTAATGCGTGTACTGATCTTTCTTCCAGTTTCTCCTATATACACTTTTCCGCAGGCGCAAGGAATCTTGTACACACCTGGTGTATCCAGGTGTGATCTCTGTCCTGGGATTGGGAAGCAATTGCGCAATCTTTCTTTGAGGTTTGGAAATTACTTTGATGTTGTGTTTACCCAGGATTCTGCTAATGCGTTCTGTTGTACCTTGGAGATACGGAAGGATCGTCCACTTCTTATCTCTCTTATCTTTTCCTTCTTCTTCTTTTTCACTCGATATCTTGATATTGGAAATTTTGTTTTTCAGTCTTTCTGTTGTTCAAATGATGTCTTTCCTGTTATATCCATTCTTGGTCAAGACCTGATTAAGATGTTCTAGTTCTTCATTCAGGGAAGTTGGTTCAGAAATTGTTAAAGCTCTGTATATCAGTGAACTAATGACAGAATTCTTTTGAGAGGGATGATGATGGGAAGTAGCCTGGAGGTAACGGTCCGTATGTGTTGGTTTTCGATAAACCCGATGGCCTAAGGTACCATCCTCGTTCTTCTTAACCAACACGTCTAGAAAGGGGATCTGATTATTCTGTTCTGTTTCCATTGTGAACTGAATATTGAGGTGCTTTATAAAATGTTTTTTATCAAATACTTATTTCGATAATATATATACAATTATCTTACATACACTCGACATCAGAATATTTTAATATGTAGAATAAGTGGACTATTTCCAATTTACCTATCCAATTGAGAAAAATCTCTTTAATATTCTAAATCCCAAACGAGGGATCCAGAAATAAACAAATAATCTAGATTCCTCGTTGGGATTTAGAATAATAAATAAATCAAGTCAAAGTTGTTTCAGTATTATAGACAATACATATCATATATATATATATATATATATATATATATATCATTAATAAATATCATTTATATATCATTAATCTAATGAATCGACCAGTTCGTGTCATTATAGAAGATTGATATTGAAAGCAACGTGATAATAAAACGAGATGTTACTTCCACGCTAAAAAATTGTTGTTGAAGTGTTTATAAAGTGTTATGCGTATATGTATATATTTTTAAGTCTTTTTTTTACAAAACCTTGATATTTCTACTTTAATTAAAAATCTCAATTTAATAATATATCATAAGATATTGAAGTATACTTGAACATTTTTGTGTTTAACTAATGTGATTAACTAATAATAAGAAAGCAAACATTTTTGTGTTTAACTAATGTGGTTAACTAATAATAAAAAAGCAAACATTATTACCCGCTGCTGTAGTATCATGACCCTGTAATCAGATCATCATATTGTTTGATGTGCTTATTTAATATATACAAAAAATTTAATAAAATTACATATACGTACTTCAAACGTGAAAGTATCGACTTCCTCTCTTATGTCTAAATCAGTTAAAAAACGTTCTCGAAATGCTGCTATTAAAAGATCCAACATGACTAGTTGTTTTTTTTTAACTAGAAATAATCAAGGCATATTAGCATCAATTTTGCATATCGCGCTTTAACTATATAACATTGTTCATATTTAAAATTTAAACTTTCCTGCAAATAGTAATAATCTATTCTTATGCAAACATGCATTGCATTATTTCGTGTAATTATACATATATATTTTGTGTTAATAGAATATAATTTATAATTTTAGATTGTCAAGTCGAATTTAAATTAGAAGCTCTTAGTTCTCGCATACTTCCAAATATTTCGACATCTTTTGCCTCCGTCTCTTTATTATCTCCAAGATTCGTTAAATAGCGATTATCTGTACGTTCATGATAAAGTTTTCTTTCCGCGATGATCTATTCACAAATACGATATTTAATTTTTGTATTAAATAGCAGTTACCTATTACATAAATGAAAGTAATAATAGTGGTTTGTAAAAAGCAATCAATAGAATACAATAAAAAGACAAAAGAACCCCTGCGCAAAGTTGGACATAGCGTATAAAAATAATTTGAAATAAAACTCTATAGATAAAGAGTCATGATTATATGTATAAGTTAAGAACATATAAAAATCAAAAGATGAAATTAATAACAAAGGAGTCAAAACAAGCAATAGTGATTGTTGTTGTAATGCAAACAGAAGATCAAAATAAATAAAAAACGAATATTTGCAAAATAAGAATTCAAAAATGACGATATATTAATATGACAGAAATTAATTAAAAGAGAATTGCAAATAATTATGATATTGAAAACGCTGACATTGTATGATAAAAATTAACAAATATATGTGCAAAGAAAAAATTGATTTAAACGGAAAGTCACAAAAAGATAATCATTTACTGTCAAAATTGATAGCTGATTTCACAATCGTATAACATGAAGCAAGTCGCAATGCACATATCAATATTAAAAAAAAGAAGCAAGAACATTTCGAGACTTTCGACATAATATACCTTTTTTAGAAAGGATTAAAGAAATAGTTGTAATTACTATAAATATAGTTATTTTCAGTGCCAACTAAAGTTAAAGTTATTATTATTAAGCACAAGGTCATTATTTTATTGCGAATCACAATTATGGCATACATAATAAGAATCGCTATTGATACGGTTATTATGGGACCAGCCCTTACAACATGTTATTTTCGTCCACAGAATGTTGTGTTACTTTTGTCTTCTGACACATTTTTTAGAATGAAAGTATTATAACCTAAATATGATTCAAGACTTATTCAAAACAATTATAAAAATTTATGAACACATTGTAAAAGAATGCACCGGTAAATAATATATGGCATATATATGGCATATATATATATATATATATATATATATATATATATATATATTTGACGCATGCGCAAATGCAACGTCAATTAATCGTGCGAGAGAGACAAGCCATCGCCTGCACCGTAATGTTTTCGCTCATTTTTCCTACAAAACTGGTAACATAGGAGTATTATATATATATAGTCAGGATACACATGTGCGTGCGTGCGTGCATACGCGCGCGCGTGAGTGTGTGTGTGTGTGTGTGTGTATTTGTGTCAAGCAAAGTGCAATTATTCAATCGATGTCGATACAATCAAAATATAAAATTCTGATTATTAATGAGCTGATATATGGCTATAAGTATAAGTCTGAGACTACATTATCAGTTGGAGATGATTTGTTTTACTAACATGTATCTGCTCGGAGAGATTTGCAATTGCATTTTAAACATTCGAGTGCTTTATTTGTCATTTTATTCGAAAATTTATTAGGTAATATATAAAATAAAATTTTATAATACTATTATAAAATCCCAACAATAGTTAATAATATTATAATTATTTTAAAAGCATGATTTTTATATAAATATTTAATATAAATTTTTCAAATATCACAAGTTGTCGGTTTTGTACTATTCTTTTTTGTTATAATTTTATTAAATATATATTACAACAGATGTATTTTTACAGAGATGTGTTTAAAAATTAGATACACAACGAAACGATAGAACAAACCCTTATAAAAAATCACGATAATTATACAATTTGTATATTATATAAAAACACAATATAATAGAATAATGATTATGATATAAATTAAATAAAAATTAATAAAATAATTCTTTGTTTATTGATACAATTTGCGAGTTAAATAATTTTGGTTTATTATAAAAAACTCTATAAAATTATAAAAGTATATTTATAGATCTAACAAGGAAAGATACGGAAGTGTTCCCCTCGGATGAGCTTTTAATATATTGTTTTCTAGACAAAAGGACACGTATTTTTTTATACGTGCCCATACGCATGTCTATGGGGTAAAACATCCCTTTGAAAAAAGTTTTTTCCTTTCGAGATGAATATGTCAGAAACTATAAGAGATAGAAGAAAATTTTCAAATTAAAAGTTAAGTGGCTTCAAGAATACTTTAGAATAATAATAAAAAAATTTTATTTTTTCAATTTTTCAAAATACCTCTACCACTAAATATATTTTTTTAAATTTTGAAATTTCTTTATTACCAAGTGAAAGGTAATTTTTTTTACGAATCCAACGATATATGATTAAGTTATGTTTTTAAAAGTCATTTTCCAGAATTAATTATAAACTTCTCTGTAATACGCTTATACGTGTCCATGCGCTCGATTTTTCGCGCAATACATCCTGTTTTGTACACGGACATTTATCTATATAATTACGTTTTCTTCGCATGCATAGCTAAAATAACATTGATATAACAATCAAATTTATATGTGTTAAAAATATGTTTTAAAAATATAAATAAACTCAAAATGTATGCATACAGTAATGCACGAGACTCTAAACTTGTTTAATTTAAGGTGGCACAAGAAATAATAATAATAATAATAATAATAATAATAAGCAAGTATAAAAAAAATGTGTTCACTATTTTTGTCTAGAAAACAACAGATTAAAAACATCAATGGAGGCGGACACTTCCGTGCTTTTCCTAGTAAGATACTTTCGAACAAAGATTTGCACAGAAATGAATTTTAAGTGGACATTGTGATGTAATTGCTTAAGAATTATATACATTTATACAGTTATAGACTAAATAAAATTATAATTAAAATGTTAATACTAAAATCAATTTATATGTTAAATGTTTGCGGCAAGAATTGATATAAGAATTGATATAAGAATAATACTAGTTTTATTTATGATACTATTAATGATATTATAATAAATTTTTATGAAATTTTATCTTTTACAATAAAAAGCAATTGCAAGTAATGGTCGAAAAATTAAAAATATTTTTATTGGATTCATATATTTTTTATTACGTAAATAATATTTTTTCCATTTACAATGAGCAAATTTATCATATTTTTTTCATGAATTTTTAAAATTAATTATAAATAAAAGACTATAAAAGATATACCATTAATGCATTTCAGTGATCGTTTTATTATTCTCTCTCTCTCTCTCTCTCCCTCTCTCTCTCTCTCTCTCCCTCTCCTCTCTCTCTCTCTCTTTATGTCTCTTTCTATTTAGGATTAACATTTAGAATAGCAAAATAATTATCAATTTTATCGGAGAATTAATACCATTTATTTTGTGACACGGGTGACTCAAGATTCAAAAAAACAATAAACAGAAGAAGCTTAATTTGACAGCTTAAATATATCAACGTTAAGGAACGATGTTTATAAATATATCGTTATTGTTCATATTTATTTTATCGATATATTATTATTACGTACATTATGGAAGAAAAGGACGACTTTTTCATCTTTTACCGGGACCTCCGAGCGTTCCGATTTTTGGTCACGCATTCCTAGCCCATGTTTCAGCAGGCAAGTACACAATTTCTACTCTATTTGCATTAATTGACAAATAACTCGTCATTCATGCATATATTCAAGCATAAAATATTAAATTTATAAATCTTTTGCTCTAAATGTATACCAAAATTATCACATGCAGCTTACTTATGCTCTTACTAAATGCTCTGAGCATTTCTTTTTGGAATACCATTTGTAATTAATTTGTTTTATTATTTGTCTTTTCCAAGATTAAGATGCGTTAATATTAAAAATAACAATAAAATTAATCTCACTAAAATTTTTGAATCGATAATTAAAGATTAAATCAAAATTAGCAAATTAGAGACACTCCATGTAGAAAATTTTTAGGGCCATTACATGAAACTATTTGCCCTGATAAGGATAATATAGGGATGCCATAGAAAAGATTATCCTATCATCATCAATATGGGGCCTTATTAAATATTACTAAGGACATATAATTAAAAACCTAATAACTATCCGATGTTTAATTTATAGTTTAATTTAAGGTTTTATTAAATTGTTTTATTAAATAATTTTGAAACTTAAGCTTTAATGAAAATAATTAAAAGGATGCATATAAAGATTTTTTAACTGTGCCGCATTTTTAAAATGAAGAATTCATGTAATACTAATTTATAAAAAACTCAAAAGAAGCTAATAATAATATTGCATTAAATACATTAATGAACAATGAATAACAAACAAATAACAAAGAGTTTCTATTTAAATAAACTTATTTATTTCATACTCTTTAAAAGTAAATCAGTGTATTATTACTGAAAAACAGTAAATAGTCATTGATTACAGCAGTTATAAGTACAGCACTGTAAATCAGTGATATTTTATTGAAAGAATCAGTTAATAATTTTGACTGGTTCAATCAGTATATTGTAATATTTTTATCGTCAGTTATATTAAATTATAATTCATCTCTTCATAATTAAGTCGTCAGATATTTATTTGCCCAATTTATATAAGATCGATTAATACCTGAAGCCTTTATATTGAGATTCAGAAATTAAATCGAAGTAATACTTAATACTTCTAATTAATATTTCTAATAATAATACTAATAATATTTAATAATAATTACTAATACTATTAATAATACTTAATAATAATTACTAATACTACTAATAATAATTAATACTTCTAATTTTAACTGTCGCTCTTTCCAAACTTTATATAATTCTTATGACTAAATACGTGAGAGATAGCGATCGTAACGATAAATGAACGAACTAGCGATTACTGGTTTTGCAGTGAAATTTACTGATTTTATAATGAATTTTATTTTAACTGACCATAATCAGTGAGATATAAGATAAAATAACAAAAAATAACCGTTTCCACTGAAAATCAGTAAAATACTCACTGAGTCTCAGTGAAATCTTATTTTACTGTTTAAATTAGTGATATTTTCACTGATTCACTTTTAGAGAGTAGTAGGGCTCAATTAATTTTAAGGCATATTTATCAGGTCCTTTTTAAAACCTTATTACTTTTTCTACAAGGGACAGCGCAGTAATTAGAGCTCAAGAAAGAGAGAACACTTCCTTCCTTTTGATTATTCTATATATTTTAAATTAAATATAATTAAATAATAATATTTACATTAACAAAAATGAACGTTTCAGATAATTTTTTGCAATTTAACACATTGGCACATTACATGCGTTCTATAGATCAAAGGCAGATATTTTTATAATTTGCTTTTTAATATATAATGAGTTACACACTTATATAACACTTTGTAATGCATATTGTTAACATCGCGCTGAAGAGTGATGAAAAGCGTTCGCTTTTTGTTATTATAATGTGTTTTTTTATAAACTAATATTGAAGAAATAAAGTGTTGTTGCTTCTTTGCGCTCTAACTACTGCGTGTTGGTTCTTATGTCAATTTTTTTAATTTTAATTACTAGTCATAAACATGATTCATCAGATTCTGATAATGATATGTTGTTATGTATCTCTCATGTTGACTTAAAATGATGGAATTGGCATATTTCTTTCTGTTTGCTGTGTCACGGACGACTTCCGCTTGAAATGCCGTCGGATAGTACGAGTCGGGATCAGGGATCGTAATAACGAGAGCGTGTGCGTATGGTTAGAAAAAAAAAATGTATTTATTGTGTGTAAGTGGGTGTTGTACAGAGTGTATGTGTGGGTGTGTGTGTAGGTGCGTGTATTGTGGACGCCGAGTGCGTCTATGGTGACGCGAGATTACGAGAGACGTGGCGCTCGTGGTATTGCCAGCGCGTGGCACGGACGGTGTGAACGCGTGGTCTAAATATCCGGAAATGCTTCCGCTCGACTGAATTAAATCGGCGCGCAAGAGATTTGTGAGAAAAAAGTGCAATCCGCTCGCTCGCAATACGGATGCGGTTCGGTATAAAATTCGATGCGCGTCGTGGATCTTTACTTGATACAATGCGCGTGTTTATGTTTTCGCGCGGTCAATGACTGCTGTCGTAGCGCGCGTCGTTTTTCTATGCGCGTGTCTGGGCGCTCGGTCTAACCCGGTTTTTCTGGCAGTGATAAGGCGGGTTGTAATTCCGCGAATTATAATTGTTTTCCGCGATGCGGATCTTCCTCGGAAGTATCGCTGTATTTCCCGTGATTGGAAACGGAATTTCGAGGAACGCCGTGCCGACGAGAACTACTCGTCGGGTGGCTCTGCTCTCCACCTCGAGATGAAATGCACGGCGTTTGGTGGTCGGATCGTGGACCGTTGTGTCGAGATCTCTCGACCGAACCGGAGTGCGCTCGAGTTCGTTCTTTTCGGTCGATTGTAGAAAGAAGACGGAAAGAGCCTTGATCGAGGATCGAGAACACTCGATGGAGGAAGAGTTCGCTCTACCTCTTTTCCTCGGATCTTTTGGCTACTCTTCAGGAGCGGTCTAGGTTTTCGGAGCTAGTTCACTCGCTGTGAGCTAGCTGGAAAAAGGTGATTAGTCTGCCGAACATGCCCGTTTTATACCGGGCTAATTGCCCGGGGCGCGGCGGTATTCCCCCCTTCCGAACGGGTTATCGGAAAACGGTACGGTCGGGGCCCGTTCGGAGGGGATCGGGATGCGCGCCGAGCGCGGGTTTTCGACGGCTCGGGGCATGTCGGCAGCGCTCGGCGGTGTTCGGCTCGTCGTTTAACGGGCGTCGTTGTTCGTTAAAAAAGTGGGCGCACCGCGCCCTGCCTTTGCCCGGCGGATGTTCAGCCGGGCGGCTGTTCCGACGGATCGCATGCCGGGTAAACGATGCATTTAAGGTGCACGGGGTGCATCGTTACCCCCCTTAATGCTGTGCCTGAATTTGAGGCACTTGGTTAGCTCGGTGTTCGGAGCGGTCGGTCAGACTGGTGGTCGGTCGGACCCTCAGGAGTGGACGGCTCTAGTTTATTTTTCGCTTATAGCGAAGCTTTCCGTCCCCGGAAAAACGCAAGATCCATCGTCCTTGCGGTGTCCGCGGCTTATATCGCCGACTCACATGTACCGCGAAATGCGGTACCCCTACGATGAGGCCCGGTTCTATCTCCACCCTTGATCGGTGGCGCTGTGAGGGGACCCATTGGCCGCAGGATCTCCCCCTTCGGGGCCTCGGCTGCGCTCTGCAGTGGCAGTGGTGGCCTCTCATACGGCCTCGTCGGACGCCTGGCTGGTGGTGGCGGTGGCTGTGCCAGGAGCATTTCCGCTTCCTGGCGTTCTGTTGGTCGGAACGCTGGACGATCGTTCCGATCCGGGGGGCGGCTGCGGCGGCTGCTGCGGCTCAGGTGGCGGAGCCGGAGGCGCGGGTTGCGCTTCGGTGGCGGAAGGTTCGCCGAGGTATTCCTCGATCGCTCGTAAGATGTCTTCGTTACTCGACATCTCGATTCGAAGTGACTTGCAAGGATCAAGTCACTCGCTTTCGTCCTCGCTATTGTCATCGTCGTTGTTGTTATTGTTGTTGTCCTTGTGCCCGGTATCGGTTGTTGCTGATTTTAAATCTTATATGTGAACGTGCCGGAGCCACTTCCCTCGCCTGCTACGGAGATCTACGATTACAGGCGATATTACCCGACGCACTTCGTAGGGCCCGCTGTATTTCGGCGCGAGTTTCGCATTGAAATTTGCCGCTTTTTTGGATAATTGGTGATCTCTTCTCCACCCATTCGCCAACATGTGGTTTCCAGGCTCTTCTTCTTAGATCATAGAAATGTTTTTGCCTTTCGAAAGCTCTGGCGAGGTTGATCTTGACGAGCTCGTTGGCTTCTTCCAACTGTCTCTTAATTGATTCAGGAGCCGACGGTTGACTGTTCGGCGGGTCGTCGTCCATAGGCGAGATCAATTCGCGGCCGCAATTCAGAAATGCTGGTGTATATCCCGTTGCGTCGTGTACGGCCGTGTTATACGCGAATTGGAGTGCGTTCACTTTCTCATCCCAGGTCCTTTGGTCTTTGCCGACATATTGGCTTATCATTGTTTTTACTGAGCGGTTAGTCCTCTCCACTGGGTTGCAATGCGGTGCGTATGCCGATGTGGTTACGTGCTTGATATTGCATTCCTCCAGTCTTTTTCCCAGTTGCCGAGATCGTAACTGTGTGCCATTATCCGACAAGATACTTTCTGGTTTGCCATGTCGCAGGATTATGTTGTTTGTCACGGCCTGTGTGACGGCGTCAGCCGTGGCTCGGCGTAGCGGTACTAGCTCGGTCCATTTTGAAAAA
Source organism: Camponotus fellah (assembly GCA_030586385.1). Classification (NCBI taxonomy): domain Eukaryota; kingdom Metazoa; phylum Arthropoda; class Insecta; order Hymenoptera; family Formicidae; genus Camponotus; species Camponotus fellah. The sequence continues at coordinate 80,921 of JAPIVC010000627.1, read as the reverse complement.
CGGTCCTGCATGACCCGTTGTGTGTCCCTTTTAGACCTGGGCATTGGGCCGATTAGGTCAATGCATACTTGTTGCCAGGGTCTTCTAATCTCCGTGGCATGTAATTTCCCCGGTGGTTTCTCTTGTGACGTCTTGTGGCTCTGGCAATTCTCGCAGTTCCGAACATATTTTGCTATATCTCGGAACATTCCTGGCCAATAATGTCCCTCGGCAATCCTTGCTATTGTCTTTGCGATGCCGAGATGTCTGGCTGTTGGCGCGTCGTGGTACTTTTGAAGTACCTTCTGACGAACTGGGGTCGGAATGCATAGTTTCCATTGAGCGTCGCTATTTTCCTCTTTGAAGTTTAGCGTGTGCAGGATGTGTCTGTATAGCTTCCCCTCCTTTATCCTGTATTCCGGTCTGTTTTCTGGATCCTGGCGTACTTGCTCTAAGGTTCGATCGTACCATCGGCAGCGTCGTCGTTTCAAGGCACCGATTTCGGGATGTCGCGACAGCGCATCTGCCACGCGGTTCTGTACCCCTCGCCGGTACTTTATGTCGAACTCATATTGTTGCAACTCGAATACCCAGCGTCCGAGTCGTCCGGACGGAGATTCTAGTTTTTGTAGCCACTTTAAGGCCTGATGGTCGGTTATGACCGTGAAAGCGTACCCCTCTAAGTAACTTTTCATCCGCCGGATTCCCCAGACGATCGCTGGCATTCGAGTTCGGTTGCCGAGTAGTTACGTTCCGCAACGTTTAACGTTCGACTCGCGTACGCTATCACTCTTTCGCCGTTTTCGTGTTGTTGGGTCAGAACCGCACCCAAGCCGGAGGTGCTGCGTCGGTTTGCAGTACAAAACGTTTCAAAAATCTGGACAGGCCAACACTGGGGCGGAAACAACTTCGCTTTTAGTGTGCGGAATGCTTCCGCTTGTTCGTTTCCCCATGTCCAGCGCGGTTTTTTTAAATTTTGCGGGGTGCATGTTACAGCTGTTTTATTACAGATATGTGGATGATATAGTTCTGGCGGTTCCCTCTTCCATGTTGAATAGGATCTTGGATATTTTTAATTTTTTTCATCCAAGATTTCAATTTACAATGAAGAAAGGAATAATAAATTTAATTTCTTTGATGTTACGGTAATCGCGAACAATAATTTAATTGAATTTCAGATCATAAACCCATTTTTTCTGGGAGATATTTAAACTATAAATGGAATCATCCACTATGCTATAAGAGAAGAATAATTGTAGGATTGATGAATCGTGCCTTCTTATTGTCACATCCCAGCAGGGCCGGTTCTAACCTGAGCGGGATCGGGTGCAATTTAAAATGTTGGACTTAAAACTTTTATATTATCTTTCATTGAAATCTATTTTATATACAGGGTGTATAAAAAAGGTCGGAACCCTTGAATATTTCGAAAAATATAAGTTTTATCAAAAAATGTTTCAGACAAAAGTTGTAGGGTTTAAAAAGTTCTATTTACTGGCAATATCATTTTGACCTTGAAGAGTCACTGAAAGGTCACGTGAAGGTCACTTCAATTTTTTTAAATGGAACACCCTATATATTTTTGCATATTCTTGTAGCTTACCTCGAGAGCTTTCCAAAACACTATAATCAAATGTTTTTTCGTGAAGTACTTTTCGAGTTATAAGGCTTGAAATAATATCTTAATTTTACATAAATGATAAAATATCTAGTAAAATATTCATTTTCGATTATCTTATCTTAATACTTTTATGTACAAAATAATGGGAGGATCAATTGGTGTAAAGAAAAAACATAGTTGTTTCGAAGAAGAAATATGTAATATGCAATTAACAATTCCATATTTTTTCTTAGAAACAACTATGTTTTCTTTACACCAATTGATTCCTCTTATTATTTTGTACATAAAAGTATTAAAGTAAGATAATCGAAAAATGAATATTTTACAAGATATTTTATGGTTTATGTAAAATTAGAAATGATTTCAAGCCTCATAACTCGAAAAGCACTTAATCGAAAAACATTTAATTATAGTGTTTTGAAAGCTCTCGAGGTAAGCTACAAGAATATGCAAAAATATAGGGTGTTCCATTTAAAAAAATTGAAGTGACCTTCACGTGACCTTCCAGTGACTCTTCAAGGTCAAAATGATATTGCCAGTAAATAGAACTTTTTAAACCCTACAACTTTGTCTGAAACCTTTTGATAAAACTTATATTTTTCGAAATATTCAAGGGTTCCGACCTTTTTTATACACCCTGTATATTTATTTTTCATTAAAAATAAAAAACATATATTATTTTATAAATATAGAAATAGTTATTTTTGTATTATATATTTAAAAATAACAAACACTTGACTTTTCGCTTTGGGATTTAAAAAAATTTCATACAATAATATGTAAACTTAAATATAATAAAAATTATATGTAAACTTAAAAATGTATTTTTCTCGCTTTTGTTGCGGCAAAGACAATTACGTTATAAAAATCAGTCTCATGAGATATATCATTTTTTATCGACATCATTGCTATGTTATATAGTCTTTCTTGCGATATACAAGAACAAAGATAGTTTTTAATTAATTTTAATTTTGAAAAACTCTTTTCTGAAAAAGCAACTGGTAGAGTTGCTGGTAGAGTTAGCAATATACGAAGTGCTATATATATATATATATATTTGGATAAACTAAACTGAGTTTGGTTTTAAACAGGTATTTTAATAAATCAAATAAGCAATTTTGTTTATTATCAAGAATTATATAATTATATTAATTATATAATTATATAATTATATAATTATATTAATTATATTAATTATATTAATTATATTAATTATATAATTATACAATTATAGAATTATATAATTAAATAAATGATCTTAATACTTCGAATAGTTCTAATCCACTTATATCAGAGTCACCTTCATCTTGTAATATAATGTGCAGGTCGTTACAGTTCTTTTTTAGTTTTTCCTCCGATAAATTTTTAATATCACAAAAACTATATAAAAACCCAAAATTGTCTCTAAAATTCTGATATAGTTTCAATCGTTCGCAATAAATGATTGTATGGCCTTGTTAATAATTAAAAGGAAATATTCCATGCAAAATTTTTCCTCCTCTGGGGCTATTATTTCATCAGCACATTCATAATCAAACGTGTTGTAACAGCAATCCTTTTTTGAGGAAAATAAGGTATTATACTACTCTCTGCTGCAATATTTTTTGCAATTCGCACACTTTCATCGTAACCAATAGTTCTAAAGTTGAATAGAGCCTCTAGAAATAATATTGCGACATCCATTTGCATACTGTTTTGTTGCAGCAATTTACTCACTCACGAGATTTAAATTATGGAGTGAAAAATGTTCTTTGATTTTCTCCCAATAATTGTGCCCGAACAGATCTGTGTCCTTTCATATTTGCTCTTTGTCCTCTACAATTTTTTAAATCAAGCCCAAGATCTGTTAGATGTTCTTTTAAGGTTTGTATTAATCCAAATCCGCTACTGTCATTGACAACCAAAAAACCTGTAAAATTTTCACAAATTTGTACTTCGTCTTCATGTGTATAAACGTAACGTATTATGCAGGATAGTTGCTCCTCATGGGAAGTATCAAGGAAGGTGTGCAAGGAGAATTAAAAAATATTTGGCAGCCCTCACACGATCAGTCACTGTATTACTTAATTTGATTTCCCATCAATGATATTAATTCATTCTGTATATCTTTGCTGAGATAATAAACTTTATTTTTTTTATTTTTTATTTTTTACTTCATTGACATGTTCTAACAAAACAGGATCCGAGACATAAGTTCAATTAATCCTGAGAAATTCCCATTATTTTTTGTGAAAAGCACGTCTCAGACAAATCTCTTAAGGCCATATTATGCTCGAATAGGTATTGAATAATAGATATTATTATTTTTAAAATATTCCTCCATTTTTGTTTTTAGACACGTGAATAATATTATTTTTGTTTGTAAGCCTTTTGGGTGCGTCATTCCACATATCCATCGATTTAAAATATACTTTGGATGATTCATGCTGCTTTAATCTCTCTGCGTTAATCTAGTGCAAACAGCACTAATTTTTTTATACACTTACAGTTCCTATATTTATTATAGATTATGTTCAAGATTATGTTCCAAACTAATATAATCCTGAAAATCCTGATTTTCATTTGTGCTTTCAACTATATTACATAAATGTTGTGGACTTGTACCAGGCATTTCTTTGGCACGTTTATTCTCTAATGTATTTTCAATTTTTAAAAATTTGTGCATAGCATCTTTTTGCGTTTTAATATATTCATCTCTGACTTCGCGTTTCCTCTCCTTTTCTGCACCACTAACATATTACCTATCAAAATCTTTGCCCCTACTAGTCATGTTCTAAAATTATTATCGTTAAAATTATTATTTCGCACGCCCTTATCGCCGGCCCTGCATCCCAGATTTCATCACAAAAACTTTGAGCTAATAATCAACATTCTCTTGGACAATGGTGATCCTTTGGCTTATATTTTCAATGTAATACGAGAACATCTGAAATTGTTATTAGCCAAGAATCAAATAAATTTAGAGTTTAATGAGAACCATCCCTTAGATAACCCTTAGATATTTTTCATATTTCAATACCTTACATATCAACAATGATTTTCGGAACAATTTAAACAAATTCTTAGAGATAATTACACGGGATTATTTTATTTCGGCCTAGATAAATTTCGTAGTTTTGTCATAAAAATATAATGCCAAAAATTTCATGCAGCAATATATAAAGTCTCATGTAATGGTAATGTAATATATTGTTGTCAATTGTAATGTTAAACAATTAATTAACACTACAATTGACAACAATATATTGTAACACATGTCTTTAAACGTATTTGTTCTATGGTATTTTGATACACCATATTAATTTTTTCGGAAGATAGTTCATATTATCTGAAAGCAGACTTCTCGATGGCGTTACTAACGCTGGTACAAATTCCAACAAAGGAGTTTACAGACTCTGGATTTAACACATTGACACATTACAGTACTATAACATGAGGAATTATTTAAAATAATGTAAAATGTACCAGATATCTGCGAGATATAATTTAACGTTCTACACAACGTTATTCTATCGTTATAAGACAGATATTTTTATAATTTAATGGTTATGCTTGAACGGGGGATAAGGAATATTTTCAATTTTATTCAAATTTAATTAATTTTATTTAATTTTTGTATATTTATTTTGTATATTTTGGATATTTATAATATATATTTTTTAGTGGAACAATGAAAATTATTATGTACACTAACTGATAAGTATTATCCTATTATAAAAGTATGGGGATTACACGAATTTGTTGTGTCTATCCGTCATCCAGATGATCTGGAGGTAATAAAGAAATTTTTGATAAGATTTAATTCTCTATAAACATTTCTTTAGCTAGAGATTTAGGAATCTTGTATTTCACAAGAAGATTTTTGTTGAAAATATTTCTTAAAAACATAAAAATGATCGATACAGAACTTTATACAGATTAGATTAAAATATGAGATACAATTAGTAAATTATTTGTGCATCTGAGATTGAATGCTACTAAATAAATGTTTCCGGTGATTTTAGAAAATACTAAGCAGCACTAAGCACATCGATAAAAGTCATGCATATGATATGCTACATCCCTGGTTAGGCACAGGTCTCCTCACCAGTACAGGTACCATAATAATAACATATAAAAACATACAAACATTATTACAGTTTGTTATCGTGTATTACGGGAGTATTCTACTCTAGCGGAAAAAATGATTTTTTTTGCATATTTTGCAAATATTTGGTATGGAAAGTATGTCTGAGGGAAGATTTAGCACGATTTATTACAAAATTGATAAAGTTATAGCACCTGGTAGGGAGCGATTTCCGACGGGCGCTCAGCACTCCGTCCGCGTGATGCACAATAAAGCATTGTGTCGACATTTATATTTTGGTTAGGTTCGGCTAATGAATTGCTGGAACGTTGTTTAGGAAAAACACAAAATAATAACTAAACCTTTTTAAATGTATTGACTTGGATTTTTGCTCCAAAACATCTTCATTCTGGGGCAAAGATTGAAGTGGCAACTTTTATGGTAGTTATTATCTTCAATGAAGGATTTATACCAATTTTGAAAGTTATGAACTTAATGAGTGACTTTTGGTCACAGCATGCGGAGATGTACGCAAATTTTCGAAACAAAACGGCGTTCAACTGATTTCGTTAAAGATGAGAAGGAAGAGAGAACAGCGAGACTTTTATGAGCAGGAGGAAGATCCCCTGGCTCTACCCCCTGGTACTAGCTGATTGATCGTAAGTAAAATTATCTCTATGTAATCAATGTGAAAAACTTTAAATACGTTATTTTATTTTTGCCTCTCATATATCTTAAGATATCTCATGATATCTCTAAAATCAGTTGATCAATTGAGTCGAATATACATACATGTTCAGCATAAGTATAATTAAAGCACCTCCCAAAATCAAGTCAAAATATTTTTTTTATTTTTATAGCCTTTTTACAGTTTTAAATTTTTCAATATTTTTTTCATTTTGATATCTGCTATAGCCAAACTCATACTAATTAAGAATCTCTCTAATTTTTTGTTTTAGATTTTAGAAGCAGAACAGCCAGAATCATAAGAGCTATGCCAGAACAGCCATCATAAGAATAAATTTTTTTATTTATTACCTTATTCAATTTTGTGTATTACACTTATTTATAATTATTTTTTTAAAAGTATTTATAATCATTTTTTAAAAATATTTGAAAATATACTTCAAGTATATAAGTTTTTGGGATGCGGTGAGAAAACACATCCCAAAAAACATACTTAAAAAAATTTACATAAAAATTCAGCTTCTAGACTAGAACACTCTCTTAGTACCCCCTTGTGTGAACATAACAACGCAAAGTAGAAGACAAATAATGAACTAAATAAATAAAAAAATAATAGGAATTGCTATACTGGTCGAAACGTTAAAATTGTAAAAAATAATACTAAATAAATCCGGTCGGAGGAAACATGATTTTTTAAAGTAACGGAATTTTTGTGTGACAAATAAATTACGCATTATATACAAACACACTCAATTTTAATGAGACTCACATCTTGTTGCAATAATTTTTTTCACTCGAAATACTTAATACTTAATTATTTCGGTTGCACTGAAGTTTGCAATTTATCTTTATCACAAAAGTTCAAATAACTACAATGAAATATTACAATTAGATTTAAATATTATCTTTTTTAAATGGTGAACATATATAATATAATTTATATAACTTTATCGATTTATAAATTAATAATAATAATATTGTTTTATAAATTAATAAATACCGTTTTATAAATTAATAAATTTAATATCGTTTAAATCGTATTAATAATTTAATATTGCTTTATAAATTAATAAATATCGCTTTATGAATTAATAAATTTAAAAGAAACCTGCAAATAGGATTATTTCGAGAGATAATTTTGCTGGATACATATATTCTCAATTAAATAGAAGTAATAGAGATGATTTCTCTATAAGATATTTCGGTTAAAAATTTTCAAATGTAAATCATACGTGACAGACATTCTTAATAAATTTTAGTATATTTTTTATTTATCAATCTATAAAGATTTAAATTTTTATTCACGATTTTATACTTTTTATAATATTTTTGTAATGACATTGATAAGAACCTGGATTAAGCCGAAACGTTTGTAACTCGATCTTCTATTTGATTTATTATAATTTAACGTAAATTATTGATAATAATTACATATTTTTTTATTATGCTCGTACATGGGCGCTTGATTTTTAGCCTTCTGCGATTTGTTTTTCATTGATATAAAGATTTAATTACAAAATAATAATTAAATTCAAGTTAATACTTTCAACACTTAGCGTAGAAATTTCATAATTGTTATATTTAGAAAATATATTTTAAAAAATATAAAAAAATTTTTCGACGATAAAAAAAAATGAATGTAGGATAATATTGTTATTTAATAACAATAAACATTAAATCCAATAAACATTAAATTAATTGTAAGAGAGACACTATATTATGTATAAATCTTATATCTATTATTTGTATTTTATCGCATAATTTTATATTGTTTTTGTTTCAGGCGTTAAATGGCAAACACGGCGAAAGATGTTAACTCCTACATTCCATTTTAATATATTAAATCAATTTGTTGATATCTTGATCAAAGAAGGTGATTGCATGACAAAATCTTTGAAGGATGTCGGAGGAACAGTTGTGAAGGATTTATTACCATTTATCAGTGAATATACGCTAAAGGCAATATGCGGTAATATTCTAAATGACTATAACTTAAGAAAAGAATTTGTTTCCACACGAAGTATCACATGCACACGCACACACACATACCGCGACGTAGAAGCACGCACGCATACAATGGTACAGTGAAAATAAATAATATTCGATTTTTTTATTGTCAAAGCTATCAATGAAATATTCACCGTAATAATCTTCGATCACGGCACAGAGTATGCCAGAATTCGTGGACACGAAATGCACAGCTTGACTGTGCGTGCCAGAAGAAATAACTTTTTCATTTGGCAAAAATTTGTCCGAATATTACTTTTGAAATGAAAATAACTTTAAGCTAACGAATGAGTGCTCTAGGCCAGATAGACAGTTGAATCAGATATGATGTACATGATATTAGTAAAGTCGGATTTTTCGCACGTAGTAATGACGATTAATTAGTGATGTATCAATTTATAGAGGAAGGAATTTGGCAGACATAAACAAATTGATCTAACTGTTACAATTGAATGATTAATAGTTATTATTTTGAATTTGCGATTTTAAGTTCAATGAAGTTGATGAATTGAAAGTATATAATTCCCATACTTATTATAAAAAATATTTTTTATTTATTTATATTTTCAACAAATGTGTTAACGTTAAAATGTCTGCATTTAGGAATATTACAATGTAAGATTGTAGTAATGTTACGGTGCAATGTATTTATAATATTAAAACGCGTTTTGTTACAAATGCAGACCGTTTTAAATTTAATAAATAAACTTCGAAAATATTTAAAAAAATGTTTAAGAAAAATAGGAAAAAAACATTTCCTTTTAAAAAAATTTCACGCTTTGAAAAGAATATCTATTAGTGTTTTATATTAATAAATTTATTAGTAATTAGTTTTTATCTATAAATGTTTTTTCCATAAATGTTTTCTTATTAAATTTTTATCTCAATAATATACATACAATTATTTTACATACCCTCGACACCAGAATTTTAATACGTGCAATAAATTAACTATTTCTCATTTATCCATTCAGTGAAGAAAAATCTGTTTAACATTCTGAATCCCAACGAAGGATCCAGATTATTAAATAAATTATTTGTTTAATAATGTAGATCCCTTATTAGAATTCAGAGTATTAAATAAATCAAGTCAATTTATTAGAAATTAAACCGATTCAAGACAAGAAATATAATTACTGCATTAGTTCTTTATAGATCTTATATCCACATTAAACGAAAATTCGAATACGAGTTAGTTAAGTTTGGTGCCGTCGTAGCGGCAAGTAAAGAAACACGTGTTATACATTTTCGTTATGTTAAAATATTGCTGCAATATTGCCAAAGTAATATTACAAAATAATATCTCTGCAATATTTCTACAGCATTACACTGCAATGTGCAATGTTGATGCAAGCTTCTGTGCTATATGAGAACCGTTGGAATCAAAATTATTCACATGTTATCTATTCTATTTATTTTATTTTCAATCGTTTTTTCAGTGATATCATTTAGAATTATGTTCTCTTATTAAATAAATTGTATTCAAAATAGCGTTATTAAAATATGCATAGTTTTTAAAATTTTCAATAATATAATAAAACTCTGTGCGCGTATCACTCCCGTGATTTATGCGTAATTTAATTAATGTTCCCGTTTAAAAAGTAGTATTACGCACTTTTGTCAGAGGAAAAAATTGTTTCTACTGGCATGGACAATCATACTGTGCATTTTATGTCCACGATTTCTGAAAACTCTGTAAATATATTTTAGAAACTGCCATGGGCGTCTCTCTGCAAAAATTCGGCGAATTCCAACAACAGTATCGAAATGCAATTCACGAAATAATCGAATTGATAGTTTATAGGTAATTCAATATATGATAGTATAATAAATAATTGTGTGATATATCTATGATGCTTCATTATAATAATATAGCTATACATTTAAAAAAAATGATTGATTATATTATTAAAGTCATGTGAAGGTGAACAACTGTTTATATCAATGTTAATATAAATATTGATTTATTTAAGCCCGTAATTAACAATTAAAATGTATGGTGCATGCTGCATTAAATGTTTTATTTCAAATTGCTTTTAATCATGAAACCATTAAAAAATTAAGGGAAATAAATTGTGTGGGTAAAATTTGTATATTAAAAAATATTTAGCTGTGATAAAAAAATATTTAGCTAAAACAAAAATACAATGTTTTTAAAAGGATCTACATAACTTTTTTTCGTCACACATAGTTTAAAATTTTTTATATATTGTCTATAACCTATGATTATTTAGAGTTAAGGTTACTCTATTACTTCATGATGACTTTAAATGAGGCTTTACTAAATAATAACATTATTATTGATATTATATAACTTAATGAATTTCGGTGTAGAGTATTAAGGCCTTGGTTGTTTAATGATTTATTATTCTCATTAACACCACAAGGAAGAAAACAAAAAAAGATCTTGAAGATGTTGCATGGATTTACAGAGAAAGTACGTTATAAGTCATGTTATCTCAAGTCCTTCAAACAATTTTAAAAATTATAAATAACAATAAATCTCATAATATTAATAACATATTATTAATATTTATAATGTAATACAATATGCCACTGCTATTTAATATAAAAGAATTAAATATTGTATGTGTGTATTAGGTTATCGCGGAAAGAAAACTTTATCATGAACATACAGGTAATCGATATTTAAAGAATATTGGAAATAATGAAGAGACGGAGGTAGAAGATGTCGAAGTATTTGGAAGTATGTAAGAACTCAGAGCTTCTAACTTATTCTACTAATTCGACTTTGCAATCTAAAATTATACTCTATTTACACTAAATATATATGTATAATTACACGAAATGATAAAATACATGTTCGCTATAAAAATAAAAATAAATTATTACAATTTGTAAGAAAGTTTAAATTTTAAATGAGATTAATGTTATATAGTTAAAGCGCGATATGCAAAAATGTGATAATCTTTAATATGCCTTGCTTATTTCTAGTTAAAAAAAAACGATTAGCCATGTTGGATCTTTTAATGACGGCATCTCGAGAAAGTTCTTTAACTGATTTGGACATAAGAGAGGAAGTCGATACTTTCATGTTTGAAGTACTATTAAGTAATATTTTTTTAATTTTTTGTACGTTATTGAAACACAAAACAATATGATGATCTGATTACAGAGTCATGATACTACAGCAGCAGGTACAATGTTTGCTTTGTTATTATTAGCTAAACAAAGATATTCAAGTATAATTCAATATCTTATGATATATTATTTATATTGAGATTTTTGATAAAAGCACAAATATCAAGCTTTCTTTACAGTGTTTTTTTCTATATATATATATATATATGTATATAGTAGTAGTAGTAGTAGCTTTATTCACGGACTCCCCTCAGGGTTGCCGTCTCATCAATACAATCGTCATACATTTTCATATCTTTACAACTTCATACCTCCTCTCCTTTCCATCATCTTCACCAAAACCCTGACTACTCTACACGTCCTTTTTATAAAAATATATAAACTTAACGTTTAAAAAACTCACATCCCTCCGCGCTGCTGACCGACTTGCGGCCTTACAATCATTTCTTTTACCCTCACCCTCCCTCCGTCCTCTCCTCCACTTTACCCTTTGTCTCCCTCATACTCTATCCTCGCTTTTCCATACCCTAACATACATTACACACATTACATGCATTGCATACATATCCCTTCTCTCCTCCTACACCGGTCCTGATCGCCTGCGGCCTTACAAATGTCCTTTTCCCCTCTCCCTCCCCTCGACCTCCCCTCTGTACCTCCTACCACCTCCTTTCCTCCACCTGTTCCTAACCTAATCCACATTACATATATCGCATACCTTACATACATATTCCTCCTCCCCTCGTACACCGGTCCTGACCGCCTGCGACCTTACAACGTCCTTTTCCCCTCTCCCTCCCCTCGACTTCCCCTCTGCACCATTATATCTCCTCCTATTCCTCCTTCTCTCCCCCTCTCTTTTTTCCCTCACCCACATCGCCTCTTCTCCCTGTATTCTCAAGAAAAACCTCCCTCCTTCTCACGACCCTCCTCTCCAGCTCCATCCTCTTAGCCTCTCTTCACTCTTCCTCCCCATTCCCCTCCTTCTCCCTCCATATCTGTTTCTCCTCATCCCAACCCCACTCCTCACCCTCCACCCACAGCTCCCTGTTCTCTACCCATACTCTCCTCCCCAATCCTCTCTCCCTTCTCGCTACCTCCAACATCCTCCACCTAAACCTCCTCTCTTCCATTGTCAAATCCTCGTCAATCCTCACCTCCCACCTTTCCCTAACCTCCTCCCATCTTCCCAATAATTCCTCTCTATCCTCCATATCCTCCATCTCCACTATTAACACCTATTGTCCCTTCTCCCCTCTTCTCTCCACCACCCCTTTAATCCCTATCTCCCTTCCCAGCATCCTTTTCACTATTCCCTCCATGCACCTTCTTCTCTCCCTTTGGTCCTCCCCCAACATCCCTCTCCAAATTACATTCATTTCCCTCCTCCTCCTTCTCTCTTCTTCCTCTCTCTTTTTCCTCTCTCTCTTCTCCTTCCTCCTCCTCTTCCTTAAACCTTCTGCCCTCTTCTTCATCAATTCCCACGCGTCCTCCTCACTATCTCTCTCTTCCTCCTTCTCCCTTCCCCTGTCCTCCTCCATTATCTCTACCCAACTTTTCCTATCTCCACCTATCTCTACCCTTTTTTTTTTTGTTTTTTACATGGGGAAATGCATTTACGCATATCCCCGCCGTCAGAGTTATTGGCGGGAGTTATGCGGGACTCCGGGGGGGTCCCCCGACTACCCGCTAAAACCCCATGGTTGCCTCTTCGCGCGCATATGGGAGAGCCGCGGGACCGCTTACGCATTCAGCCGCGACTCCCCATTCGCGCGCTACGATCCGTTTAAACGAGGGATCCCTCCGTGAAGGGCGGGGTATACACCCCGCCCCCTCGACGGGAATTGATGGCGCGGCCGGCAACGAAACCGCACCATCCTTCTGGAGAGGGGCCTTTTAATTGCAGGGACTCTTGCTGCTCTGACAGGCAAGTGTCTCTGCGGCCCCTAGACCGGATACTGATTTAATTGCATCCGGTCCCGCCCCAGGAGGAGGTGCGGAGCATTTACGTCCCCGCGCAGAAGGCGCTATAAGAGCTGATGGGCATAAGCCCGTACCCTTGCACCTCCCCTCCTCCGGCGGATCGGGTCGGAAGAAGGGTCATTCTCCCGAACCCGCTCCGCAGCCTCTTTCCGCGACATAACATCCTCGCAGAAAGAGACCATGGCGCTCCAGGCATTGTCGCACCCGACCATCTTTGCAACGATGGTCGGGAGCGACAGGTCGTCACCGACGACACCTCGTAGGACACGGCGCTGTACATCCCAAGCAGGACAAACCTCAAGGGTGTGCTGCGCCGTGTCCTGTTCCTCCGAACAGTGCGAGGCACTTGGTTGTGGCCTCGCGCCTCGCCTTCTCATGCAGGTACTCACCGAAATAGCCGTGTCCGGTGAGCACCTGCACCGTCCTAAACGGGAGTCCTTTCGGCCGCCGATCCACCCAGTCTTCCAGGACGGGGCGGATGGCTTCGACGGCTCTGAGGCCGACTCTAACATGGGCCAGCCTCTCCTTCCACTTTTCGATAGCGAGCCGCCGGAACTGGATCCGGGAGATCGCAACCGCGCGCGGTGCCGGGACAATATCCCGCTGGCGGAGGCTGATGCGCCACTCATATAAAGCGGCATACGCCTCCGCCAGCAAGTCCCACGGGACTGATCCCGACACCGCAAGCGCCGCCTCAGCGGGAGTGGTCCTGTACCCCCGCGTGATCCGGATGGCCAGCCGCCTCTGCAGACCCTGCACAAGCGCAAGGCTGCCACGGCTGGCCGACAGCTCCTTGGACCACACGGGGGCTCCATATAGGATCATAGATCCTACCACCCCCATATAAAGGCGGCGCACCCTGTCTCTAGGCCCCCCGATGTTGGGCAGCAAACCCCCAAAGGAATTTATTGCTGCCCCTATACGGGGGGCCATGCGGTTGAAATGCTCCCGAAAATTCCAGTGGCAATCGAGGTGCAGGCCCAGATACTTCATGCTGGGCCGCACCTCGATGCGGACTCCCTCGACGGTTAAGTGGGGCCGCGGTGGCGGTTTCCGCCGAGGCTGCTTAAAGTAGACAGCCTCGGTCTTATGAAGCGCCACCGTCAGCCCCAAGGCGCGAATTCGGCCGACAACCAAGGCCACCCCCGCCCTAGCGAGGCGGCTGGCCTCCTCCCATGAATCCCCACGGGCCATGACCAGGGTGTCGTCCGCATAGCAGACGACACTCAGGCCCGTGGGGAGGGCGCCCCTGAGTACTCCGTTGTACCCGAGGTTCCACAGGATTGGGCCCAAAACTGAGCCCTGTGGAACCCCGCAGTACATTGCCCTCCGCATCAGTACTCCGTACCGTGCCCGATATGCAATGGCCCTGTCCCGCAGGTAGTCCGAAATGATTTCCTGCATATAGGGCGGCACTCGATGTTATGCGAGCGCCTGCCCTATACACCCCCAGGGTAAGGAGTTAAAGGCATTGGCGATGTCTATCGACACCGCCAACGCCACTCCCCCCCGAGAGACAGCCGTATCCGAGAAGGCCCGTACGCGCATTATCGCGTCCACCGTCGAGCGGCCCTCCCGGAATCCGAACTGGCAGTCCGCCAAATCGGGGCCTGTCCGGGACAGGTGCCGTTGGAGGCGGGCAGCGAGCACTCGCTCAAAGAGCTTGCCCGTCTCGTCCAACAAGCATATCGGACGATATGCGGAGGGCGACTCCGCGGGGCGCCCCTCCTTGTGGAGGAGGACCAGCGCCGCCTCCTTCCACGCGGGGGGAAATTGTCCCGCCCGAAGGCAGGCTGTAAACAGCCTCCTCAGGCGGTCCCCGAGGACGCGCAGGGCCAAGACCCAGGCACGGCCGGGGATTCCGTCCGGCCCCGGAGCTGTATTTTTAGCCCGGAGCCTCCGAATCGCACCGGCCAGCTCTTCCTCCGTAACCCCCAATTCGTCGGTCCAATTTAGGACCGGCTGTCCCGAAGGACGCCCCGCGCCATCCCTAAACGGGAAGAGCGCGGAGACGACGTCCTCCAGGACTTGGGGGCGGAGACTCTCAGTGATCCGGGGCCCCCCCGATCGCAGCTTTTTGCGAACGATCATATAGGGGCGGCCCCAAGAGTCTTCATTGAAAGTCTCCAAGAGCTCTGCCCAGGCCTTGTCTTTGGCCCTTTTGATGGCCTGCTGCAGCGTCTTTTTCGCCACTTTATAAGACGCATGCAGCAGTGCCGCTTCGGCCTCCGTGTGCCGCCTGCGACGACACCTGGTGTACCGGTGGCGCTCCCTCACGCATGTTGCTCGAAGTTGAGCAATCTCAAGCGACCACCAGTACACCGATCTTCTTGCGGGGAGGGCCCGGATCCGGGGCATGGCCACGTCGCAGATTTGCGACATGGTCTCCCGGAACCAGGAAACCTCCCCGTTGACGTCGCAGGGGCCCGGCTCCGGCTCTTCCAGAGCTTTGGCCGTAGCAGCTGCCATCAGCGCGTCCTCATCCAGGCGCCTAAGCGCCCAGCGGGAAGGTGGGGATGTACCCGGGGGGCGTGGCTGTCTCCCGAGGGACGGGTCGAAGACCCATCGAATATATCGATGATCGGACAGTGTCTCCGACCCCTCCATCACCCTCCAGCCAACAACCCTGCGCGCGACCGGCGAGGTACCAAACGTTACATCAACGATGGACCCGCCGTTATGCCGCACACAGGTGTGAGCCGAGCCTCGATTCAGTATCAAGAGGCCCAGCTCCGCCCCCCACTCCGCGAGTACCTGATCCCGCGCATCGGTCACAGGGGAACCCCACTCCACCGACTTGGAATTGAGGTCGCCCGCGACCAGCACCGGACCGGGAAGATGGCGGCGAATAACGGCCGCCACCCGGTCCAGGTATGCGCTGAACTGGATCAGGTCGCGGTTGGGTGAAAAGTACATCCCCACCACGACAATTTCCCCCCATAACGCGGCGGCAAAGCCGTCGCCGGTCTCGAGGGGAGAGAGGGGCAGGGTTCCTGCCCCGCTTTTACCTATTATGGCGACCTAGCCGTCCACGTCACCAATCCAGAAGGATCTTGCAGCAACGTGGTACGGCTCAGCCGCCACCGCCAGATCTATATCCCACTCCGCCAGGGTTTGGAGCATAAGATCCTGCGCCCTGGCGAAGTGGTTCAGGTTCGTCTGGAGGAGGCGATAGCTCTGGATACCTAATTAGTATCCATCGCCTTCTCCAGGCTACCTACTGGGCCGGCTTCCGCCGGTACCGAATTTGGAGGAGGCTCCGAAGTCGGTGGAGTCACCTCCTTTTTCGAGGCCTTTTTCGGAAGGGAAGGGGTATCTCCCTTCCCTCCCTTCTTTTTTTCCCCCCTTTCTTTTCAGGCCGACGGGTCGCACAGGCTGGTCCGCCGTACCTGTGGTTCGCTTTTAACCCCCTGCCCGCACAATACGGGCAGCAGGGGTCACCAGTACATCCAGCGGCCTTATGGCCAGCCTGACCGCAACGGAAACACAGTCCGCTGCGGTCGGCCTCAGCCTTACAATTGGCCCTCGAGTGCCCAGCCCCCAGGCAGCGGAAGCACTGGAAGGGTCCGGGTCCGAGGACCTCGACGCGGGCCTTCACCCAGCCAACAGGCAGGTAGCCCGCATCGACGATCTTTTTTTGGCGGCGACCGCCGGGCATGGGCCCATATGGACCGACCCGCCCCTCCGCGCAGGGGCGGTTGAGCTTGCCAACCTGCACCTCCGCCGCGAGGCAGCCGCCCGCCTCGGCAATCGCCGCCCTCATCTCTTCGGGGGCGACGGAGTCATCCAGCCCGGCCACGCGAATTTCCGCGGATTTTATCGGAAGGGAGACCCCCCCCCCTTGGGCTCAAGGAGAGCTCGTAAGGCTTCTGCCAGTCTGTCGGCCTTTTGGCCGCTCTCTCCCGGGGGACCTCATGTAGCATTTTCCCGCCGGTTTAAGGGGGGGATTCCAAAGTCCGCTAGCTTAATGCTGGAGTGGGCCTCGGATATCCCCCTCCCCTCAACACAGGTTTCTCGCCTTCCCTCGCAGGCTCCGCGCTAAGTAGTACGGCAGCCTGCTTGGGGGGGCGGATTTTCGCGGGTCTGGGCTTGGGGGGGGGCACTCTCCCGAGATGCCTCCCCTCTTTTGCCCTTCTTAGGGCGCTTATCCCCTCCAGTAGAGGGGGAGGCACCCTTATAGGCTTGGGAGGGGGCCCCTTTAACTGGGGCCCCCTCCTTGGCCTTCGCCCCCTGTGTTTGGCTTCTCTTTTGAGAGACTTGAGGGGAGGGAGCGCTCTTTTTAGGGGTAGCCTTGGCAGCGGCCTTGGCTCCCCCTTTATTACCGCTCCCTTTAGCGGAAGCGGTTTTAGCGGTAGGGGAGGGCTTCGACTGTAAGCCAGCCCCTCCTCCACTCACTTTCTTTTTCGCAGTCGGCGTGGCCGCAGCTTCAGCAAAAGACTTAGTCTTTGCCGCCGCCACAGCCGTCCGCTTGTCCGCCTTAAACGGAGGCCGGATGTTGTCCGGGGCAGACGCCCCTCGATTGCCGCGAACCGCGCATCTACATATGAGATAACGCGACTCGAAATGGCCTCGATAATGGCGTCCGCCTCCGGACTAGGCGCGGACGCTCCCTTCGAGGTTCACCGATGAACCGCCCCTCTCACCCTCTTGTTGAAAGAGGGAATCGGGAATAGTGGCGGGGACGGACCAGAGTCCCCCTCCCCGCTGCGGCGTTTCTTTTGCCTGGACGAGGACGAGGGCGCCGCCTCCGTGGGCGGTGGACGACAGTCCATAGGAGAGGGTGCCACGGGCTCAGCTGAACCCGCCATGTTCAGCACCCTCTCCTGGAGCTCTTTGAGCTGACGCTTGAGGTCCTCCACC
The DNA here is from genome assembly GCA_030586385.1 of Camponotus fellah. Lineage (NCBI taxonomy): Eukaryota > Metazoa > Arthropoda > Insecta > Hymenoptera > Formicidae > Camponotus > Camponotus fellah. The sequence goes on along the minus strand of JAPIVC010000627.1, from coordinate 62,616 downwards.
TCCCGGGATAACCGGGAGTTGGCCTCCCTCAAGCGCCGGCCCTCTTCGTCCTGAGTGCGACCTAGCAATTCTTTGCCGGTCGCACTTATAACTCCGGCCACCTCCTTCAAGACTTTTATCGAGGTACCCTTGTACCCCTTCTTGAAGGAGGCGACCGTGAGTATGGCCTCCGCGCTCTTTTTGAGCTGGCCCTCCAGGTCAGCCGCAGTCAAAGTCGAGGGGTCCGACTGAGTCTCGCCAGACCCCCCGCCGGTGGAGGTGGTAACCCCCAACAGGACTCCACGAGCCCGAGTAATATAGGGCTCGCCCGTCCATGAGTCCATGAGCTCACGCTCCGCGCGGAGATAGAGCTCTTCCTTCTCCATTTGGAGTATGTCGGCCCTTGCCTTCGCAACGCCAACATACTCCCCTGTTGTTGGAGGCCTGCCACGTCCTCGTTTGTCCTTTAATGAGGACGCCGAGGAATCAGAGCCTACGATGGCGTCCGGATCGTCGACCCCCCGGGCGCGCTTGTTGATCGGATCGCACCCAGAAAGGTCCACGTCCATAGGCTCATCCTCCGTAGAGGATGCCTCGGACGCCCGGTTCCCACTCCTTTTGCGGCTGACCTTTGCGCATCGAGGGCCAGGTCGGCTGCGAGCGGGGGAGGGCTTGGCGAAGTTTCCTTCACTTTCGCCCGCCCCAATCCCGGCGGATCGAGTAGGGCTCGTAGCCGATTCCTCGGCCGAGCCACACTCGGACCCACCTTTGACCGTGATGTTACGGTCCTCCTTGTCGGAAGTAATCTCACGTAGTGAGACCCTCCGAGCAAGGGAGCCCCCCGAAGGGGCTCACTCTTTGTCATCACCGGTCGTAACTGACCGGGATGCTCCCCCGTCGACTTTTTTTTTAGAAATAAGGCTCATTTTTGTTTTTCTCCGGGTGCAGCACGGCTCCATCCACCAGGGTATACCCTCACCAGCCGACGGCGTCCCGAAACATGACCGGCAGCGCCGCCGACCGGGCCCCAAGTTCCTCCGGGGAGTGGACTATGCCTCGGGGGGGAGGAGAAACTCAACTCCCCCACTGGGCTCCGGGCCCCTACACACCCACCCCGTAAAGGGTGGGCTTTCAGGGCTCCCGCACCTCCGACAATGCGGGCACCGTGCTGCAGCTTGCCAGGCTTGGTTATCCTAGGAGGGCCCCACGAACGGTTGGGATCTGGGTCGCTGCTCCCCGGCCCAGTTTTACCCGCCGTGGCAACCAGCGTTCCGCGCACCTGTGTCGGCGAACCGAACACAGGGCGCCGTCTATCCATTGGCCACCGCTTCGGAAGGGAAGCAGTCGCGACGGCCTCCGGATTACACACGTCACCAGGCCCTCAGAATATATCCGAGCGGCCCTGATGACCGGACCACCTTCACGCCCCTAAGGGGACGTGTCAGCGGACCGAACCTCCGCCGCTGGACCCGAGCTCGGAATACGTCCAAGTGGCTCCAGCGGCCAAGCCAGCAGACCCGGGCTCGAAATACGTTCGAGTGGCTCTGCCGACCTCCTAATGTCCCTAACTGGGGATCCAGGAGGCCCCATGCCAGGATGCACGCCCTTAAAAGAGCGTCATCCCCAGACACAGAGCTCCCCTTCACCCCATCCTCCCTCTCGGCATAAAGCCGATAAGGTGGGAGCACCCACCGAACCACCGGGATGGTAGGCCCCGCCGCAAGCAGCAGCGTCATCCCTAACGATCGTGGTCGACTGGGCGATTATAGTCAGGGCCGCCTACCCCTATGCGCATCAGGCCAACGTGCCCGGAGGGAGCGCAACCCTCCTTCTCATCCCCCGTCAGCGGGCCCGTGGACAAGCCACGTACCCACCTTCGAGAGATGAGGAAGTGCAATGGTGTGCTCTTAGACCCACTGCAATGACTGCAGTGGGAGCCTCTCCACCACGACAAGGTGGCACACCACGGAGAGGATCTCTATGTACCCTCCCCCCTCCCTTTCTAACCTGTCTATCTCTCCCGACTCCCTTCCTCCCTGCCCTCTTTTCCTTTCTCCTTCTCCCCTGCTAATCTCCCTTTTCCTCTTCCCTTCCCTTGCCCTCTCTTACCTCCTCTCTATCTCGCTCTCTCTACGCCCTCGCATGTCTTTCTCCTTCTGTCTCCTTTTCTTCTCACCTTCCTTCTCCTTCTCTTCCTCCGCGCCCACCGACTCCTTTTTTCTTCTTCCTTTTCCCTGTCCTTCTTCCTCCTTACTGATTCTCTTCCTCACCTTTTTCCCTTTTCTTTCTTCCGCTGTTATCTTCGTTCCATTCGTCCACTCTAGATCCCTATCGTTTCCTCCTTCTCCATCCATACCTTCCTTTTTCTTCAATTCCTCTGCTGCTTTCCTCCTACCTTCTTCCCCTCCTCCTCTCTTCCCATCTCCTTCTTCGTCCTCCTATCCTTACAGACTCCTTCCCGTCCTCTATCCTTCCTTTTCCTTTCCTTCTTCCTGCTCTTTTTCCTTTTCCTTCAACTCCTCTTCCTCCTCTTCTTCCTGTTTTTCCTCCTTCTCTCTCATCTTCTCTTTATCCTTTCCTCTTTGCCTCTCTGCTTGTCGCTCTTCTCTCTCCACCACACTTCTCTCTTCTGCCTCTTTACCTCCTGTCATCCCTCCATTCTTCCTTCCTTGCCTCCTCACCTATCCTAGTATCTCCTCCACGTCTATCGCGATCCTCTCCACCTCTCTCAACCTTCCCTGCTCCCTTCTCATCTCCCACAGCTCCCTCCATATTTCTCTCCCGCTCTCCATACTCTCGTCTCCTCTTCCGTCTTCGCTCCTTTCCTTCCTCAATGTCTCCCTCCACCTTCGCTCCACACACTCTTTGCCACTCTGTTCTTTTACTCCTCCACGTGTCTACGTTCCACTCTCACTGTCCCGCCATCTTGGATCCGGCCCCTATTCCTTTATCCATATCGCCGTTCTATCACTTGCTGCCATCTACCTGCTTTCGCCTCTATTCCTCGCTTTTCGTCTCCCCGCTCAGTTTTCCTCCTCCTCCCCTCCCTTTCTTGCCCTCCCCCTCCTCCACCGTCTCCCCCCCCTTTTTTGTTTTTCCTTTCTCCCTTCCCTCGAGTCCCCTCCCCCCCCCCCCCCCCCCCCCCCCCCCCCCCTCCCCCCCCCCCCTCTTTCCTCCCCCTCCCTCCTTTAAACCCCTCCCCCGCTTTCTTCCCCCCCCCTCTTCCCCCCCCCATCTTTGTTTTTTATTTTTTTTTTTTTTAATTTTTTCTTAAAAATTCCAAAAAAATTCCAAACCCCCCATTAAAAATTTATTTTATTTATTTTTATTTTTTTTGGGTTTTTTTATACTCATAAATCCAAAAACCCGGATTTAACTTTTTCAATAATCCCGGCGCCAAATTTTGGGTGTTGGGGGTGAATTCCAAACGAAGGGACAAGCGAAAAACCCCGCCAAACTTTCCTTCCACGCAAACCGGGGTTTATCCAAACCGGGTTGATTTTAAATTGTTTCGCTTCTCCCCCCACCCGCCCTCCTTTACTTTACCACCCGCGTGATTTAAAACTTCTTAAATTTACTTTACTTTTCACCCCCCAACCCGCAAACAAACACACACAAACTTTTTTTTTATTTTATAATTTTTTTTTATAAATTTTTATTTTTTTAAATTTTTTCCTCCCAAAATTTTTCTCCTTTTGAAATTTTTTTTAAAACCTTTTAATTTTTGTAACCCTTTTCAAACTCCTTTTTTTCCCCCTTACCCAATTTTTTCTCCTCTCCATTTTGGCGGGCCCCCCGCAACCCCCGGCTTCGACCCCCATCCTCCTTTCTCCAATCCAATTTCTTTCCCCCCCAAACCCTACAAAATCGCCCCCCTTTTTCCCCCCCCCCCCCCGGGGGCCGCGAGGGGAAACCTCGGAATTTTTGTTTTTTTTTTTTTTTCTCTCCCCCCCCTTTCCTTTGGAAGATCGCCTTTTTTTTCCTTTTTGTTCACCCTTTCTCTCCGCCCCGCCGGAACCCCCCCAAAGCTCCCTCGACCCCCCACTTTTATTTTGGCCCCCGCAATTTTCTCGGTTTTTCCCCTACATGTGTTTTTTTTCCCCCCCCCCCCCCCCCCCCCTTTGGGGGGATTTTTCCCCCTCACACCCCCCCCCTCGCCTCCTTTCCCCGCGGGTCCCGGCCCCCCCCCCCCCGCTCCCCCCCCCCCCGGGCTCCCCGGCCCCCGCCCCCCCGGGCGGAGGTTCGCCGGTCGCTGGGCCGCGGCTGACGCCGCCGCGCCGCCGCCGGGGTTCCCCGCCCGCCCCCCCCCCCCGGCCCCCCCCCGGGGCCCCCCCTCGTTTTTTTTTTTTTTGTTTTTTTTTTCTGTTTTTCTTTGTACTTCCCCCTTTGCGCGTCCCGCGCCCGCCCCCCCCCGCCCCCCCCCCCCCCGCCCCCCCCCCGTCGTCCCCGCTCCCCCCCCCGGCCCCCCCGGCCCCGGGGGGGGCCCCCCCCGGGGCGCCCCGGCTTGGCGGTGTTTTGGGTTCCCCGGCCCCCCCCGGGGGGTGGGGGGGGGGCCGGCGGGGGGGGGGGCGGCTGGGGGGGGGGGGGGGGGGGCCCCCGGCCGCGGCGGCAACGCGGAAGAGGATGCGTGCCGCTACGCCTCTTCGAGCAGCGGAGCAGACGGCTGCGATGCAGGAGATCCAGCAGTTGCGGCAGGAACAACGGCAACAGAGAGCCGATTTTGAGGCACTTCTATGACAGCGGGATCAGGAGATCCATCGAATGACGGAGCAGCAAAATCGAAACCAGCTGAGTCATTTTCAAATAAGAGATACCCCGGTAGAAAATAGAGATCGGAGATTGGTTAATGAATTCGGGTTTAAATTGAAGCCGGATATTTTCGACGGAAGTGTTCCGTTGAGGGAATATTTCGCGCAGTTCAATTTGATAGCACGAGCTAACGGGTGGAGCGATTCCCTAAAAACGGTTGCTCTCGTGTCGAATCTGAGAGGGAAGGCGCGTTCGGTTTTGGACGGTGTTTGCGAGATCGAAGACCTCTCTTTCGGCGAGCTAAAAAATAAATTGGAACTCCGTTTCGGAGAGGGACATTTAGCACAAACCTATTATACTCAATTCACGAACCGAAAACAAAAATCAGGTGAAGATTTGCCTTCTCTATCCGCCGATATAGAAAGATTATCGCGGTTGGCGTATCCGGAGTGCTCTCATGAGGTGAGAGATAAAATCGCGTGCGCGCAGTTCATTTCCGCATTATCTGATGGTTTCCTGAGAAGGACACTACAATTAGAAAGTGTCTCTTCATTAAAATCCGCCGTGGAAAGAGCGATGGCGGTAAAGGTAATTCAGGAAAATTGTTTTCCCAAAAGGTATGAAAATCGTAACACTAATGGTTTTAAAAGAAAGTTTAATTTAAATAATAAGGAAAGTAATTTATATAAAGGTAAAAACGGGAAGGATAACGATATCAATAATAAGAAAAATTTTAGTAAGAACGGGAGACATTTTGATAAGAATAAGAATTCCCAAAAGAACGGGGAACAACGCAAAGGGTGTTGGAGCTGTGGCTCCTTGGAGCACTTCCGTTCGGAATGTCCTTCTCTTACGGAGGGAAACAAGAATTAGTCGTACTTACTGGGGCAAGTTCGACGAGCATGCGGAAAGCCCCAGATGAAAAATTTGTTAATAATGTAAATAAATGTGACAATTTATCTAGAAATAGAAAATTATTTTATTTCATAGGATTTATTGATGGACAGGATTGTATTTTTAAGATAGATTCGGGCTCGGATGTCTCGTTAGTTAGATGTGGCTTAATTAGGATGCCAAAAAAACAAATCCCTCTGGGGAATTCCACTCAATTAAAGTATCCGACTGGAGAGAAAGTCTCCGTTAAATTTAAGATGGTGGTGTTGGTAGAATTAGGGAAATACTTGATCGAACATCCTGTTTTTGTAGCTGATATGATTGAAGACTGTTTGTTAGGAGCTGATTTCTTTTCAGCAATTAATAGGGAAGATATTTTTGAGCCAATCTTTGGAAAAGATTTATGTGAACAGGGGCAATTTGTTTGTTCGCGGATTGAAAGTTGCTTTAATGAAGTTCCTCAATCTTTAAAAGAAATTTTTAAAAGGGAATCTGAAAATTTGACGGGAGAGCAGAAAGTTGAATTCCAGGACATTTTCTCTGATGGAATTGTTGCCGGAAATTGTAATGTAGTCGAGCATTCTATTAATGTGGCTAATTCTAATCCTATTAAACAGGCTCCCCGTCGTATCCCTCTGAAGATGAGAAGAGAAATTGAACAGATTCTTGAGGATATGAAGCGTCAAAAGGTTATCGAAGAGTCTCAAAGTCCTTGGGTTTCTCCTGCGGTGATGGTTAAGAAAAAGGACGGTTCCATTAGATTTTGTGTGGACTATCGGAAATTAAATTCGGTGACTTCGAAGGACTCATATCCAATACCACGGATAGACGATATGCTCGATCAGTTATCCGGAAACTCTTAGTATTCTTCCTGAAGAGTGGATATTGGCAGGTTAAAATTCGTCCTGAGGATAAGGAAAAAACGGCTTTCTCTATTGGAAACGGTTTGTGGCAATTTACCGTTATGCCTTTTGGTTTATGTAATGCTCCTGCCACTTTCGAACGCTTAATGGAAAAGGTATTGCAGCAGTTGCTATTTAAGATATGTCTGGTATATTTAGATGACGTTATCATTTTCAGTAGCAGTTTTAAGGAAATGTTGGGCCGTCTGAGGCAAGTCTTCTTGCGTTTACGCATGGCTAATTTGAAATTGAATCCAAAGAAATGCTTTTTCTTTAAAAGAGAGATTAAATATTTAGGTCATGTTATTTCTAAAAAGGGGATTACTACGGATCCAGAAAAAATTTCTTCCATAAGGGATTGGCCAATTCCCCGCACCAAAAAGCAAGTCCGTAGTTTCTTGGGATTCTGTTCTTATTATAGGAAATTTGTTAAGGGATTTTCCCTGATAGCAAAACCATTATTTTCATTAACTGAGAATATTAGGAAATTTGTTTGGTCTGAGCAGTGTGACGCCGTTTTTAGGGAATTGAAGAAACATTTGATGTCTTCTCCAATTTTATCTTTTTCAAAGGATGAGGGACAGTTTATTCTCGACACCGATGCTTCAAATCACGGGATCGGTGCTGTATTATCTCAAGTTCAAAATGGTGTGGAGAAAGTCATTGCTTATTATAGTCGTATTCTCAGCAAATCGGAAAGGAATTATTGTGTTACACGCCGAGAATTGCTTGCTGTGGTGGAGTCTTTGAGGAATTTTCATCATTATTTTTACGGAAACAAGTTCTTGATCAGAACTGATCATATTTCTTTGCGTTGGTTATTATCATTTAGGAATCTAGAAGGTCAATTAGCTCGCTGGATGGTATTCAACAATACGATTTCGAGATTATTCATCGGAAAGGGAAGTTGCATGCGAATGCCGACGAACTATCTAGGCGACCTTGTGAAGAGAGTGGTTGTAAGTATTGTGGTAAAATAGATTCTAGGGAGGAGGAGTTGATCGGAAGAATAGTTCTAGGAGAAGACAGTTGGGGAAATTGGAGGAAAGATCAATTAGAAGATCCGACGTTGGGTAGGTTTCTTCGCGGAAAAGGGGAGGACCGACGTCCTCTTTGGCAAGAGATTGTTTCTGATGGGGCACCTAGTAAGCTCTATTGGTCACTAGCTCTATTGGGATTCCCTGGAACTTAGGGACGGAGTTCTTCATAAAAGATGGGAATCACCAAATTTAAAAACTAGCATTTTTCAGACAATAGTCCCGCAAAAAAGAGTTTCTCAGATCTTAAAGGAGGTTCACGACTCTCCTACCGGAGGGCACTTTGGGGTAAATAAAACCCTCGGTAAGATTCGTAAGAGATTTTATTGGGCAACTTGTAAACAAGATGTTGAGGATTGGTGTAGATCGTGTAGAGTTTGTTTAGCTAAAAAGGGTCCCTCCGATAAAGGAAAATCTTCTTTGCAAATTTATAATGTCGGAGTTCCATTTGAAAGGGTGCAGATGGACATCCTTGGTCCATTTCCTACATCTTCTGCAGGGAATAAATATTTATTAGTTGTCTGCGATTGTTTTACTAGATGGGTGGAAGCGTTTCCATTAAAGAATATAAGAGCTTCCACTATCGCGGAGGTCTTTGTGAACCAAGTAATTTCTAGATTTGGTGTCCCCTCGGAGTTGTATACGGATCAAGGAAGGAATTTTGATTCGCGGATCTTTCATGAGCTGTCTCATTTATTAGGAATTAGGAAAACTCGTACTACTCCATTTCATCCGCAATCTAACGGAATGGTAGAGCGACAACATCGGACATTAACGGAATATTTAGCTAAGTTTGTTTCCGATAATCAGCGCGATTGGGATCGTTGGTTAGGAATGAGTCTTCTAGCTTATAGGTCTGCCAAACATGAGACCACAGGAGTAACTCCGGCTGAGTTGTGTCTAGAGAGAGATTTGAAATTACCTTTAGATCTTCTTCGTGGAAACCCGCTTGAGAATGCGGAATTTTCGGAAGAAAACTATGTTTCGGAATTGAAACAAAAGTTGAACAAGATCCATAGCGAAGTCAGGCAGCGGCTGAACATGAAATCTTTGAGGGCAAAAGCTTTGTATGACCGCAAAGCCCGTCGAATATGTTTCGAGCCTGGTCAGAAGGTGTGGTTGTTTAATCCTCGAAGAATTAAAGGAAAAACTCCTAAATTGCAAAGCAATTGGGAAGGACCCTACGAGGTCGTCAAAAAATTAAACGATATTGTTTATTGTATTAGGAAGTCAAGTAGACATAGAAATAAAATTGTTCACTTAGATAGATTAGCTTCTCATTTTGAAAGACGAGAATAGGGAATAATTGTCATACATCCGAGACCCGATTACTATACCATAGAATACGAGACCTTTAATAAAATATTTCTAGTTACTCGTTTAGTTTTTATTTATTTTCAAGGAAAGGGATGCTGAGTTGCATCGGAATTGTTTGGAGCGTCTAGCCGGATTAAGGATGGTTGAACGGAAATTGAAATCAACAATTGAAGACTGCCTCGCCCGCGGTTTTTGAGCCGTGGTTTTCCCGCGGGCCAGAGGGCAAATGCCGAGGCAGGGGTTTGAGGAGTCCCTAGTGGACGTTGGGTCCACGGTGATTACCCCCCCTCTTATCCGAAGACACGGGACACCAATCGAGGAAATTGGTAGTTTCGAATTTTAGAAGACATCATTGGATGTGAATTACGTCGATGGAGATTAGAGCGTGTCGCTCGGTACCCTGTAGCAGCAGCTCAGGCTAGAGCAGGAAGGCACGGCTGATTTTTCCGGGAATCGACTGGCCTTGGTTACGGAGTCGTTCGCTACTTTTAGCAGAAGCTAAAAAAGAACAAGAAGACTCAAGATCTTTCTATGGCATTACGAATTGTCGGGACGACAATCTTTAAAGACGGGGGACAGTGTTGCGTCTCCGTGTTCCTTTCCTGCGGATTACTTGGACACCCGTGACGTTCGGCTGAAGATCGCGTTGCTAAGAAGTTGTTGACAGTTGCGGCTGTCATTTGAGTCGGGAAATAGCTGTCAAGCTAACCGGACGCGTTTTACTTATGGGCCGCTCCGTTGTGCAATAATTCTGTGTTCTGTGTTATTGTGTTGTTTAATAAAGTTCCCGTGTATCTTTAAAAGTGTACGTTCATTTCGCGCGGTCCGCGACGGCCGATATCTCAAGCGCGCGCCCTTCGATATATCGAAGTCCTCGCTCGGAGCGCAACAATATATACAGGGTGGGCCAGATAAAGTGTTATAGTTTAATATATATATATTACACATTTACAATTTACACATTTTACATTCATGTAGTATTTATGATTATATATATATATATATATATATATATATAGGTGGGCCAGATAAAGTGTTACAGTTTAATATTTTTGAAATGGATAGATGGATCTTAATGTTCTTGAATTCGATTTTCTCGATTTGATGTGCTTTTTCACTTATTTTCATTTTCCGCAATCGGCCTTTCGTGGGGTGGGGGGCACCAAGCTCCGTTTTTTTAAACGGCACCTTCCCAAAAAATTAATATTAATGGATTCTATGTTGAAAAAGTAACTTTTATTCGAAAAAATTTTTTTTACAATCATTAATTTCTGAGCTACAATTATTCAAAATTTTTCGGAGCGCCGAACTTCACACTTATGTGAAACAGTGTTTATACAATCTTAGTCTATAGTAGGATTTTATGTTGAAAAAAAGTAACTTTTATTTTAATAAATGTTCAAAAAGCATACCATATATTTCCAAGCACTTAAGTAATCTTTCGATAATATTTCTGCAAACACTGAATAGCATAGCTGGTGTAATTGATGCGCAAGCAGTCCGAATTCGTTCCTTCAATTCTTCTCTCGTAGTAGGAACTGTGCTAAATGCTTTTTCCTTTATGTATCCCCATAAAAAGAAATCTAAAGGTGTTAGATCACAACTGCCTAAGGTTGAGAGTATAAACACTGTTTCACATAAGTGTGAAGTTCGGAAATTGATGATTGTAAAAAAAATTTTTTGGAATAAAAGTTACTTCTTTTTCAACTTTTTTGAATAGAATCCATTAATATTAATTTTTTGGGAAGGTGCCATTTAAAAAAACGGAGCTTGGTGCCCCCCACCCCACGAAGGGCCGATTGCGGAAAATGAAAATAAGTCCATGTGAAAAAGCACATCAAATCGAGAAAATCGAATTCAAGAACATTAAGATCCATCTAGCCGTTTCAAAAATATTAAACTGTAACACTTTATCTGGCTCTATATATATATATATATATATATATATATATATAATCATAAATACTACATGAATGTAAAATGTGTAAATTGCGAGAAAATCGTTATATATATATATATATATATATATATATCATATATATGCAATTGTAAACAAAATACGCATTGTATATGAACATTATATTTAATTATATAAATATGGAGATGGATATTGTTTGCATCTTTCTTAATACCCTCGACTCTGTTCTGGTTAAATATCCTGGTTAAACATTCGGCGAAGGTGTATAACCAGAGTTGACACAAATTGCAATCCAAATCTTATAACCTACCCCATCCCCGAAAACGACGACTGCGCCATTGAACTCTGTTATTCATTATTCAAAGAAGCTATTTTGAGAATGGGAAGTAAAAAGCTCGAAAAACAATGACAAATTTTAAAATTGACAAATTTGAAAATAAATACTAATTATCATTAGACTGTTTTAAAAATGACAATTAATTTTGATTAGGAACCTTAGCATCCCGTACTTTCGTTAGATATTTTGGGCCTAGGGTCTTCAATAACCTTTGTAAGAACATAAAATTTATGTATTATTAATTTCATATAATTATATTAAAATCAATCAAAAAATGTATTTCTTTTGTTCTCTTTTTTTCTATAATTTTATAAATGCAAACTCACTCTATATAATTACTTTAATTGTAATATAATTATATTTATAATTTTTTGTGCTATGTATTCTAAATATATTTATATTCTGCTTTTTCAAATTCTTTTCATCTTACATAATACATGAGATTATCAATAAAATTTTTAACTAAATTTCGTTTAGTAAATGGATAATCTAACAAAAGTAAAATTTAAATCCTGAATGAATTTTTTGATCGATTTAATTACATAGTAGTAGAAGAATAATAAATGAAACGGAAATATATATGTACCATTTTCCAAAGTTTGGGAATCAATAAAATATGTAGAGCAATCACAACACAGACAGTTTGGCAATCCATACTTCGTCCAACTTATTCGCAATTGATATCCCCACTAAAGTTGCGCAACGTTTTGCGCTTATTTTATTTTTGTCTATTTTTGTATTTATATCGTATTTCTAAACAAACCAAATTACAGCAATTGATTAAATATGTATATGTTATAATCAATTAATGCGCAAAATGCACAGAGTGTTTCAGGAAACTCGAGAGAGTGTTTCACTATAAAATACTCTCAGAAAAACGAGAATTGTGAGTTTTATTCACTCTTTTTGTTACTTTTTATTGAAATGTATGTAATACATACTACACCAGATCTTTCTGTAAAGCTTTCGGCCAGAAAATTCGTCTGTACCGGACCCGGACAAACGATTGTCACATCGATATGCTTAGAGTGTTCTAACATTAATGACTTAAAATAACCCTGCAAATAATATAATGTTACTATCTATTTCTCTTAAAAATTTTCGTAAAATTATTCGTTCAATAAAATTATCATATACGGCTTAAAAGTACTTACGTGTAACGCATGTTTAGTACCATTATACGATCCTGACATAATTGCCGGAAAAAATCCCGCAACGCTAGAGTTGATGACAATTTGGCCGTAGCCTGTTTGTAAAAAATACCTAACTGCTAATCTACTTAAAGATACAATGGATAATACATTCAATTCAAATATTTCTGTATCGACTGCTACTTGAATGTTTTCCCATTGCGCTCGTTGACTTCGACCAGCATTATTAACGAGTATATCCAACTGAAATGCATATCGTAGTAAGATTCTTTTTCGATCAAATAAAAAATGATAAGTATAAATTAATAAATAATAAATATTAATATAATAAAAAATGACAAATATACATAAAAGTTTTCATCGAATTGCGCAAATCAACGTGATCGTAAATCGTAAATACGTGAAACGTACTTTGCCAAATTTATTGATTACGTGTAGGAATGCTTTTTCGTGCGTGTCCAGATTAAGCAAATCTAAAGGGTACACTTCCACATCATCGTCGTTCAAATATTTGTTTTCTGAAGAGAAGAGAGTAAAACGTTTATAAAAATCTCAGCATATTTTTATACAATTTAATATTTCAAATTATATGAAGAAGAATTAACTTATTGGTTAATTTATTGGAAGGAATATGTCAATTTACCTTCCAGACATTTTTTTTTCACTTGTTCCAATTCAGCGACTCTCCGAGCGGACAAGATTAATTTGTAGCCTGCTTTAGCTAACACGTAGGCTAACTGTTCTCCAATACCGCTGGATGCGCCTGTTATCCATACAATTTTGCCTTTCAAAGAAGCTGTGGCAGCAAAATAAATCAATAAAGATTTATTTATACATTTATACATTACATATAAACTTCTCTATTTTTCATGGTCCATATAAGTTAGAACAGATTTTGCAGTACAGAGTTTTTTTTATAAAATAAATTTTATTTAATATGTAATTATGTTATAAAAATAAATTAAAATAATTAAAATATTATATACAGAGTGTCAGGAAATTTTTCGCAGTCCAGAAGTGTGAAGGTAAATTGGCTCAAATTAATAGGGAAGGTCTTCTACTGTTTTGCGATATTTGCAATAATTAAAATTAAAAAATAAAAAAATAAGAAAATAAAAAATTAATTAAAGATCGGTCAATGCGCGTGGCTAGAAGTGCGTGGCGGTGAAGATGGGCACTGTAACATAATGGCGGCGCGCGGCGAAAGCTCTTCTTCTCGCGCATTGGTCGATCTTCTTTAATTAATTTTTCGTTAATTATTCGCAAATATAAAACAGAAGACCTTTCTTCTTTAATTTAATTTTTAATTTAAGCCAATTTACCTTTACACTTCAGAACTGCAAAAAATTTCCTCACATCCTATATGCAAGGTGTCCTGCAACTACCGCTCCATATTTTAAAGGTAGATTCTCTGGCCAATTTAAAAACGATTTTTCCTCAGCGAAAATGTTGAGGCACTAATAGTTTTCGAGTTATAAATGATTGAAAATAAAGGGTTTTTCGCAAACTAAGCCTTATGGGAATAAAATATTAATAAAGTAACATTCTTTAGTTAATTTTAGGTAGAGTTTACTTCAATAGAATTTTAATTTAAAGCTTAGTTAGAAAGATACATCATGACAAAAATTGGGAATATGCAAAAAATAATGATCTTCTTTGACATTTTCGCTGAAGAAAAATCGTTTTCAAATTGGCCAGAGAATCTATCTTTAAAATATGGAGCGGCAGTTGCGGGATATCCTGTATAAAGAAAGCTCTATCTGGAATTCTTCTGGCGCAATTATACAGGGTGTTAGAAAAGTTTGGGAACAATCAATTATCTCCGAAAATAGTGATCCCGTGGGAAAATGTTTCAGACAAAAGTTGTAGGGTTTTAAGGTAAGCATTAAACAGTAATATGACATGAACAGTTGTGACCTTGAAAAGTGTTGTTAAAGTCACGTCAAGATCACCTTCAACTTCTTAAATAGAACCTCCTATTTTTTATTACATATTCTTGTAGTAGCTTAACTCGAAAGTTTTCCAAAACACTTTAATTAAATTGATTTTCATTAAGTACTTTCCGAGTTATGAAGCTTAAAGTCATTTCTTAATTTTACATAAATCGTAAAATATCTTGTAAAATATTCATTTTTTTTTATATTCATTTTTTTATTATCTTACCTTAATACTTTTATGTACAAAATAATGAGAGGAATCAATTGGTGTAAAGAAAACACATAGTTATTTTTAAGAAAAAATATGTAATTGTTAATTGTTAATTGTTAATAATTCTTACTGTTTAATGCGTCACTTAAAACCCTATAATATTTGTCTGAAACATTTTCCCACAGGATCACTATTTTCGGAGATAATTACCCGTTCCCAGACTTTTCTAACACCCTGTATAAATCGTATGCACAAACAAGGGTTCTTTATTTATTTCATCTAATTTATGGCGCTCAAAGAAAAGTTTCCCGTGGCTTTTTAAACTCGTATAAATAACATAAATAAATATACTTACATACAGGTTTGCCAAATATCTCCTTAAAACTGAGCAATATATCGCAATCCAAAATTGAGGAAAAAATAAGTAGGAGAAATAGTAGAGTAAAGTTAACAGACCAACAGTTGTGAGAAAAGCCATATTATTTTATTCGAAAAATTTCTGCCAACAAACGAAGTGAAGTTAATGATCTTGATTTTGACATATGTTGTTACTGGGCTGAGTAACATTCAAAACGTTTTAGCTGTCACTCATTATTTATTAAAAATTTATAGACAAGAGTGTTATTAACAAAAAAAGTTTTACGAATTATGTGCAATTTTTAGACACTTTAGATATTTAACTATAAGTTACATAAAAACCTGAACCGTGCTGGGAAAATTCTTTTTCAACAGCCAAATTCGTTTTCAGCATCACAAAATCTATCAGATTTACCTACTCTGCTTTTCTTTCACTGCTTATTATTTCACTTACTCTGCTTTTTGTAACTGAACCTTGCAGGTTGTGTAATTAATCAGTTTTATAACGAACATAATGTAATGGAGTGAAAGGTTAAACACGTGTGTGTTAAAATATGTATGTATAAGTGCACAAACAGATAATTAATGTGAAATAGTTTCAAATTATTTTCCACATACGTAATTTTTGTTCCTCTTTTTTCTTTTTTTTGTATAATATATATTATTAAATTTTTTCCTTTCTTAAATTTTTAATATTTATTATTTGTTTTCTTTTTTTATTGAGTATATATATATATATATATATATATATATATAATATATATGTATGTATGTTGTGACCGTTAATTTTATTTTGGGCAAGAAATTAATTAGGACCGATGTCGTTGGCTCACGGCACACCTTCGGCGCGATTTTTACTAAAAATGTATCTCGGAAGTGTTTGGGCGCCAGGTGCGATCATTCGCACCACTCTAAAACCAGACTCAATACTGACCATACGCAATAAAAATCTACGAACACTCAAAAAGTAATCGCGACGGACGCTCGGCTAGCCCCGTCTCGGAATTGGTAGAGGGGCGGTCCGTTTTAATAACGAACAAGGAAGGATCGAGAATACAAGGTGGCTGCAATTTAAAACAAGCGATTAATATAACAAAGATAAATATATTTAACAAAGATCACATAACCGACAATGGTCGATGTAAGACAGATTCACGTTTTATTTCAGATAATATAATCGATTTGAATATATTTACCGGCAGCGACGGCCGGTCTTCGAACGTAATCACCACGATATCACGTGCTACTCGATGGGAAAAAAAGCAACATAAAAAGTCTCGGAATTTCGCGCTACGCGGGACGTAATAGAGCCTCGGCAGTCACAAATCCATATTAAATTATTAATGATTTATGCCGCGATGATAGTTCGATTACTGACGTTCGTCTGTTATAAATTAAAGATGTTAATAATGACGGTAGAAAAGTGTCAAATACAAAATCGAGAGAATCGACTCTAATAAGCGTGAATTAGACAAAGATAAATTTTGAGCGGTAATACAGGCACAATTGACTGAATAATCATACAATATAAAAGATCGGACGCAAACGCGAACAATAATCGGTAATATAAATCTCAAAAACACGAACGATAAACTATAACAAAATATCGGAAGGTTCACGCCGCGGGGATACGCGAGTCGATGCCGCAACGCAACCGTCGGCTATCGAATATCGCAATCGCCTTTGTGTGTGAGTTCGCAAATCGAAAAATTACTAAACACAGAATTTCGCAATATTACATTAATCATTACAAAATACAAAAATGACTGTCGGCGCTTAACCGGGAGAGAGGGCACTTAATATTATTGTAGCTCGAACAAAGAATGTCGGCCGGCCGTCGCGCTCTACTGCGCAATTATCAATAACGCGAATAAAAGACTCTAAGACGGCAACAATTCGGCACGGACTCTGTTCGGGCTAACTCTACCTGATACCCTACTAAACGGCTTGAGGAAGTCGACGTTCGTCTCACCGGTGACTCCTGTAGATCCTCGACGCTCTCGGCATCCGCACTAGTAATCGATAGATTTGGGCCGTCGTACTCTCACGCAGGTCCGCCGAACAGTGACGAGCGGGAGGCCCGTCGGAATCGCGCCGGCAATTAATTTGTAAATAGGCCACTTGGGGCGCTTCCGCAACCCTCAGGATTGTCGCGGGCCTCAATTGCTCCTGCGGCCTTCACGGCTGTATTTGCGCCTGTCGCACCCCAGTTCCCCTCGGAAATTTTCTAATTCTTTTGCTGCAGCTCAGTGGGAGGTTTCCTTTCGGTAACTGCTCGCCGATATCTTTCTCCGATTTCTTGGTAGCGCTGAATTCGGCCGAGCTGGCTCCGTTTTCGGGATCCTCGCTATTATTCCTTGTACCTGTTGGTTATACGGAGATTTACAGGGGCGGCAGCGACAGTTTGAAATAGGTGTTGCAAATTTTATAGGGCGGGTAAGAATACTTAGCTCGGCGTTCTCTTCCTAATCGGCGCCTCCGCTCGTCCCGAACTTCCTTTAGCTGGGTCTTCTACGCCGGGTCGAGTCATCGGATGAGATCCCGTCAATGTCCATCCTCACAATCGCTAAGTTTTACTCTAATAAATCTCGCAAACATAATTTTACGCTCGAGAGGCGAGTCTATCCTCGCCTCCAATATTCGCTCTCTCTCCCTAAATCAAGGGAGAACGAGGGCCCAAAAGTGTTTCCGGTCGGATCTCGCGATCCTTGTGACGGACCGCCAAGCGTCACGTCACAATGTATGTACATATATAAAAATTCAAACATCACATATCTCTAAAAACATCTTAAAAATGACTTCAAGTTTTATCATAGTAGATATCTTTAAGATATTTTTTGACTTCCTTCTTATTAATGCTGTCTAATAATTCACATTTCTTATAATTCCTCAGATGACATTTAAAAATTACGTCACTGTAATCAATAAGTGAAAGATACCGCGAAAATAAAAAATCTGTTGGGATTAATCTTTTATTTTAGCAGAAAATATAATCGAGAGTAAGCGCGCGAATGCATAGTACTACAGTATCTTAGTAACTCAGTAACTCAGTAACTCAAGCATGAGCGCGCGAAGTAAGTAAGTTAAGGGACTTAGGTCCGTTCTTAAACACGACGCAACATCTATCGGAAGGGCTTCATAAAATGGACCTTATATGGCCGTAACCGGCATAGACATATATATACGCTAGATTGCACACTCCTTCTTCTAGTAAACTTTCTTCTAGTAAAAATTTCTTGAATTCTTCACTGATGAATTCTGTTCCTTGATCAGTTCTTAAAACTTCAACCTGGTTTCCAGTTTCAACTTTGATTTCCTGCACAACTTTCTTGAATGCATTTAGCACCTCATTCTTCTTCTTAATGAATGCGACTTTGATAAAGCCAGTGCTCTCATCAACGAAATATACAAAGTATTGACAACCGGACATTGATGGAGTAGAGATTTTTCCACTCGTATCCGCGTGAATTCGTGTTCCAGGTTTATATTCTTCTTTCTGAACACTTTTGTAAGGTCCTTTCGACATTTTTCCATAAATGCAGGCTTCATAGAAGAATTTCTCATTGCCTGTGGCCGTAATTCCTTTTGACTTTAGCATAGCTTTGACTTGTTTGAGACATGCATGGCCTAGTCGTTGATGCCACAGTTGCCAGGTAACTTGTCCATCTTGAGCTGAATGAACTTCACCACTAATTCTCGGCTTGATCATCAATTTGTACGTCGTTGGACCTTTCTTGACACCGACGATTCGCACACCACCATCTGGTCCTCTAACAACCGCGCCATTTTTTGTGAACAATGTTTCATGTCCATATTCTGCGGTAGCACCAATACTAAATAAGTTAGCCGATCCAAAATTAGGACAATAGCGTACCTCTTTTAGGACTTTTGCTTGCCATTCGTTGCCATCGAATGCCCATATATCAATGGTGCCCTTAGCGGTAGCATCTAGATACTCATCGTCGCCGATTCTGACCTTTTCGGGTGGATTGAGCGGCTTTAATTCTGAGAAAAGAAGTTTCTGCAGGTTCCGTCTTTGTTCCGTCAATTAAAGCTTTCAACGGATTCTGATTCCAGAAGTGCCATCATTTCAAATTTCCATCGCGTGTATGAGGCTCGCGTGAGCTGCGTTATTAGCTGTTGACGATCTTCCATCGTAGCTATTCTTTTAACCACTCAAACGATTTTACGTGTACTGTCTATGACGACGAATTTTCGACCGGCTCGAACAAAGAACGAACGCGCACACGTGTCACAATTACAACGTAAATGTACAATGCTCAAACACACAATAAAAGATTCGACTAATTAGCGCAGTAGCAATGCCCTGGGTTCATAACCTGTTGGGATTAATCTTTTATTTTAGCAGAAAATATAATCGAGAGTAAGCGCGCGAATGCATAGTACTACAGTATCTCAGTAACTCAGTAACTCAATAACTCAGTAACTCAGTAACTCAGTAACAAGCATGAACGCGCGAAGTAAGTAAGTTAAGGGACTTAGGTCCGTTCTTAAACACGACGCGACATCTATCGGAAGGGCTTCATAACTAACGGACCCTATATGGCCGTAACCGGCATAGACATATATATATACGCTAGATTGCACACTCCCAACAAAATCTCACATGAGATAATACGAGTTAAAAATAAATAAAGCAGCAATTTCTTTCTATATTACAAAGTTCATATAAATGCCCAGTTCCGATTATTTCCGATCAAACTAATGAAATTTACATTTCTCTCATCAGTTTATGATCAATTATGATCAAGTTTATTACGAAGTAAGTCGAACAAAAATAGAAATTCCATGCAGATTAGCCATTGATGACGGCAATTTAGTACACAATACAGAACATGTTTATTAAACAAATCTTCAAGTGTTTGTCAAAAATATAAAGAATATGGTAAATTAAACATAGTATATTAAATTTGAAATAAAATAATTTTATGCTAAATTATATTCGCGATTGTATGCTTTCTATTATGAAACAAACTGCGAAACAAACATACGTTGTGACATTACAAGTTATTTAAAATATATAGAAAATTAAAATGAACAATACTTTTTATAATTTCTAACATTAAAATTAATAATTTTAGTGTTATAAAAATATTTAAGTGCCGCATTTCATCTAATAATTATCTGAAATATCTCTTACTAATATTTTGCATTACTTGTGTTAGTCAAAAAATGAAAAATGCTTTTATTTTTCTTGCTTATTAATTCCATAAATTCCATAAATTTGTCTATAAATAACTTTGAATGTATTCTAAATTTATATATACATATTTGACTCGTATATATTTATACATGTATAGATTAGATAGATTGTAGATCATTGGTTATGATTATGTTATTTATATTGCAACATGCAAGCAGAAATTATTCCTATTTTCTTAATGTAATAGCGTCTTCTTATAAAATATTTTAGAGAATGATTCAAAACTACTCGGGCATAAATGTGAATTTTTTATAGTATTTTATATAAATAGAAGTAAAATTTGCTTTCTCTCAATTTACCTGTATGTATCTTTATTCTCTAATATATATATATATGTATTATATGTTAATATATATATGTATTATGTCTAATATATATATATATATATATATTACTCCCTTCTAATTAATGAAAAACCAATTCACTAAATGTATTGAGGAGACACGCGATGCGTGGTCACTTCGTCGCAGGCCTTAACGAGAATAAAGAATTTACACATATCAGTGACGTGTCAATGCCATAGACGTATTATATAATACGTCTATGATTTTAAATGTACGTCATTCAGTCGTAAAGATCGGAAAATATAAATTATCATGCATGTATAAAATACAATTAGCATGCATTAACTTTCAGTCGACGAGTTATTTATAAATTTTGGTCTTATAGATTAAGTATTTACAGATTAAAAATCTATATTTTTAAAGTTGTTTTATAAAGGCCGATATATATAATGGAAGTAAATATTTCATATCTATTATAAAATTGCAATAAAAATATCATTTACCTTTATTTTAAAAATATTTTTCTTTTTACTTTAATTTTTACACGCATATTGTCCCGCCAACCGAGAGTTAGAAGCAATGGATTTTTTCATGCATTTACAAATCTTTTGCTTCAAAATAAAAGGTTGTCACTCACCAGCACTGAAGCGCAACAGTGGAATTGACATTGAAGCTACGATGTCTGTAACATATTAAATATAAAATCCAAATTATATCAATGTTTAAAATAATTAATATTTTAAGAAATTATTATTGGACTCATTGAATTTTATATCTGATGCACACAATTATAAATAGATATATAAATATAATTTTATAATTATTTTTTTTAAGTAGAAACTTTTATAAAAAGAATTATTACAAAAATTTTCCTAATACTTCTTGTTTAAATTATTCATATAAATCAAATTAATAAATTTATTTATTTATATACAATTATTTATATACAATTAAAATAAATTTTAGCGGATAACCATTATCTAAAAGGATAGCAATCACAGAATAGAGATTGCTATTGTGGTATCAAGGATGACACAATTTAAATATTCTATCACATAAATCAATGACAACTCCTCTCTTAGAGGCAAAGGATGTTGTAAATAAAAATTCAAAAATCTTCCTGAGAAAGTAGGCTTACAGACCAATCAAATTCGATAAGATTTCACTAATGTATCTCTTTGCGTTGCTTTTGTTTTGCTAAAACCAAACGTAATCAATTTTTAATTTAGTATTCTACTTAGACATTGATAATGATCAAAATTATGATCGAAACATATGTATGTCAACTTTCTTGAAACATATGATTATCGTTTTGTGACTTTCCGTTAATTAATTTCTGTCATGTTAATATATCGTTATATTTGAATTCTTATTTTGTAAATATTTTTTATTTATTTTGACCTTCTGCATTACAACAACAATCACTATTGCTTGTTTTGACTCCTTTATTACTAATTTCCTTTTGATTTTCATATGTACTTAACTATATAATCATGACTCTTTACCTATAGAGTATTATTTCGAATTATTTTTATGTTATGTCCAACTTTGCGCAGTGGATCTTTTGCCTTTTCATTGTATTCTATTGACTTCCATTGATTTCTACAAACCACTATTATTACCACTATTATTACTTTTATTTATGTAATACAATATGCAACTGCTATTTAATACAAAAATTAAATACCGTACGTGTGTATAGGTCATCGCGGACAGAAAACTTTATCATGAACGTACAGATAATCGATTCTTCTCTAAAGATCATTGCGCATCCAGTAGGCCCGTCTTTGCGCTATCTGGAAAAAGGTGTTTTTCTCTTCTGTACGCATCCGTAGGTCATTATGGGGGCCTCTCTGGTGCCCAGCAAAGCATCGTCTTGCCCAGCTCTGGAAAAGGTTTTTCTCGTCACTACCAACCAGGTCGCACCTGCGCTATCTGAGGTTTTAAAAAGTCTTTTATACAAGCAGGTTGCGTGCGTATCTGGAAAAATGTTTTGTCGGAGTACGCCATTCAGGTATCAACGTCTAACCCAGATGGAAAGCCATCTGTACGCATCCAGGAAAGGTCGCACCTTTGACATCTGAAAAAAAGTGTTTTTCTCTTCGTACGCATCCAAGTAGGTCATATGGTCGGGCGCTATCTGGAAAAATCTCGTTGTACGTATGTCCATCGTCTTATTACCTGGAATAGTGTCCCGCCATCCGTAGGTCCCTCGTCTTGCGCTTTCTGGTAATTTTTTCGCATCCGCAGCCCGCCAGGCCTTCGCTATCTGAAAAGGTTTTTTCTGACGTAAACCCCCGTTATCCGGAAAAAGTGTTTATTCAAATACGCATCCAAGTAGGTCATATGGTCGTGCGTTATCTTGAAAAAAAGTGAATTTTTTTCCAGATAGCGCAAGACAATGCGACATACTTGGATGCGTACAGACGAGAAAAAAACTTTTTTTCCAGATAGCGCAAGACGATGCGAACAACTTGGATGCGTACAGACGAGAAAAACACTTTATTTCCAGATAGCGTAAGACGATGCGACATACTTGGGGTACAGACGAAAAACATTTTTTTTTCAGATAGCGCACGACGTTGCGACCTACTTGGATGCGTACAGACGAGAAAAACACTTTTTTCCCAGATAGCGGAGACGATGCGACCTATTTGAATGCGTACAGACGAGGAAACCACTTTTTTTCCAATTAACGCAAGACGATGCAACATACTGGGAAGTATGTTAACGAGGAAGAAACGCTCTTTTCCAGATAACGCACGACGATGCGATCTACTTGGGTGCGTACTGACGAGAAAAACACTTTATTTCCAGATAGCATAAGACGATGCGACATATTTGGATGCATACAGACGAGAAAAACACTTTATTTCCAGATAGCGTAAGACGATGCGACATACTTGGATGCGTACAGACGAGAAAAACACTTTATTTCCAGATAGCGTAAGACGATGCGACCTACTTGGATGCGTACAGACGAGAAAAACATTTTTTTCTCAGATAGCGCAAGACGATGCGACCTACTTGGATGCGTACAGACGAGAAAAACACTTTATTTCCAGATAGCATAAGACGATGCGACATACTTGGATGCATACAGACGAGAAAAACATTTTATTTCCAGATAGCGCAAGACGCATGCGACATACTTGGATGCGTACAGACGAGATAAATACTTTTTTTCCAGATAGCGCACGACGTTGCGACCTACTTGGATGCGTACAGACGAGAAAAACACTTTATTTCCAGATAGCGCAAGACGATGCGACCTACTTGGATGCGTCCAGACGAGAAAAACACTTTATTTCCAGATAACGTAAGACGATGCGACATACTTGGATGCGTACAGACGAGAAAAACATTTTTTTTCCAGATAGCGCACGACGTTGCGACCTACTTGGATGCGTACAGACGAGAAAAACACTTTTTTCCCAGATAGCGCCCGATCATACGGCATACTTGCATGCGTACAGACGAGAAAAACCCTTTTTTTCCAGATAGCGCAAGACGATGCGACCTACTTGGATTCGTACAGACGAGAAAAACACTTTTTTCCCAGATAGCGCCCGATCATACGGCCTATTTGGATGCGTACTGACGAGAAAAATACTTTTTTTCCATATAGCGCAAGACGCATGCGACCTACTTGGATGCGTACAGACGAGAAAAATACTTTTTTTCCAGATAGCGCAAGACGATGCGACCTACTTTGGATGCGTACAGACAAGAAAAACACTTTGTTTCCAGATAGCGCAAGACGATGCGACATACTTGGATGCGTACAGACGAAAAAAACACTTTTTTTCCAGATAGCGCAAGACGATGCGATATACTGGGAAGTATACCAACGAGTAAGAAACTTTTTCTTCCAGATAGCGCACGACCATACGACGTACTTGGATGCGTATAGACGAGAAAAACACTTTTTTTCTAGATAGCGCAAGACGATGCGTTCTACTTGGATGCGTATGGACGAGAAAAACACTTTTTTTTTCTTAGTACTTTTTTCTTAGAATTACATCAGGAATACGTGTTCCTTAAAATAACGTTAATTATTAATAACGTTAATTATTAAAAATTATTACGTTAATAAAGGAACTTCTAAAGGAACTATTCCTTTTAATAATTAACTTTTAATAATTACGCAGCTTTAGAAGTTCTACATATGTTTAATTCTAATGTAAGTAAATCATGAAACATATCAACATTAGTTAAGGTTTTGAATAATTTTCCAAAATTGAAAGATGTTATTAATGTAGAATATTTAAATCTTGAATGGAGAAGCATTTCAGATGTAAAAGATTTGGAAAATATTGAAGATATAGTAGAGAGATATAGAGTTTTGATTTTCTATAATAAACAAAAAGTTCTTTAAAACAAGAAATACTTTACTCGAATTTAAAAGAAGTTATTAAATATATTTTTGCATTGCCACATTCTTCAGCTTCAGCCGAGAGAATTTTCTCTCAACTCTCTTTGTTAGAAACAAGAGTGCGGAATATATTATTGATATCTACATGTGAAAATTTACTTCATACTACGTATTGTATAAATCAAGAAAGCTCTAAATGTTATAATTTTAAATCAAAATATTTTATATGAAAGTATATTAACAAGAAATATAACGTATGATTAGATTGATATGAATAATGTACCTGATGTTACAATTCAATATTTGCAAGATGATATTCTTCAATCTTCTACATATAATATTATTATTTTAAGGTTCGCAATATATTTTTTTATTTTGTAATATATTTTATACATTTTATTTTATATTCTCTACGAGTTATATATTGAATGTGTGTATTACATAATATAAGTTATTAGATGATTCGATATTTGAAATATATGTGATATTCTTTAGTTTTCTAGATATAGTTACAAAATTTGCAATTTATTTTTATTTTGTAATATATGAGTTATATTTTGGATATTTATGCGTATTATAAGATTATATATATATAATATTTCTTAATAAATAATGTTTCATAAAATAAGACAATATTTTCATATTTCTACGATTTTTCATATATTTTTATTATTAAAATATATTGAATAGGATATATAATCATATCTAAAATTATTTTATGTTGAATTCATACTATGTTACCACGTATACCCAAGTACACGTCATTTTGACACTTCAAATTGGTCATTCACTGACTATTCTTGACGTCACGAATTGAAATTTTTATGACGTAAAAGTGACGGTCTAATGTCACAGATTCTTGACGTCATGACATGTACCGCATTTTGACGTCATAAAATGTACCATATTTTGACGTCTTCTTCTTAGCATAATAATATATTTAACAGTATCGAATAAAGCATTGTCTAAAAGTGAACCAGCATTATCACTAAAAAAACAGTAAATGATTATTCACTGATTACAGCAGTTATAAGTACAACATTCTATATCAGTGATATTTTATTAAAAGAATCAGTTAATAATTTTGACTATTTCAATCAGTAATATCTCAGTAATATTTCTTTCGTTATTGCCAGTAATGTTAAACTACAATTCATCTCTCTATCTATTTCATAAATATAATATAAATATAATAAATATAAAAATAAATAAATATATATTGTTCGCGAGTGAGTGCGACGGTGCTTGTAGGACAGCGGAATCTTGTGCAGTGAGAAAAGTGTACACTTGGCTTGACGATAAAACAAACACTTTATTAAAATCAAGCTAAAATTAGTGTGACGAGTGTCCAGTGTAGTGCGAATGGTCAAGGTCCGATAAGAATAGCAGTCGTTGTATGCGGCTCGATCAGCGAATTTTCGTGAAGGGGTAACGGAGGTCCGTGAGGATAAGCGGTCGTATAATAGTTTAGCGGTTTGACTGAGCGGTCCAGTAAGCGGTATAGCGTAAAGTGCGAGACTCCGAAAAGTGCAAGACTTCACGGGGCCCACGCGCGGTGCCCATTATATATCGAGCCAAACTTTGGGCCCAGCGACGTGGGCCAATTAATTTTGAATCTTAGCGGTGACCTCAGGGCGCCACGCATTATTGGCCGCCGATGAGGTCTGACGTCGATCTTTTTGCGGTTGGCATGCGCGTGATCTTTTATGATCAGTTGATTGGCGATCAGCTGATTGTGACGTATGGGCGCGCATGCCCATATGCTCGCTAACATTGTTGGCATTGTTTTGCCAAATGTTTATGACGCGCGGATCTCATGTGGTACAAAAAACGTAAAATAACATGAACGTTCGAGTTCTTCTGATAAATCGAAGGTTCGAGAAAGATCTTGCCCGTTAAATTCAAATTATAATTGCCGATTTTTGGCTTATGCGATTTACCGAGTCGAGTCATTTTAATGAATTTCGAACATCCCGCCCGCCTCGTCAGTACATGACGAAATTTACAAGTGTATGCGGGTACAGATAGGTATCGCGAACGGTTCGATTGATAAGTTATTGTTAGCGATCTGTGAATGGAATGCGATGACGTAATGTAAGGACACGTGTTACTCAGTTTATACGGATCCTTCGCGAGAATGAATAGTGCGGTAATGAAGTCAGATTTATACAGTGAGTGATGTGAAATTGTACAATGTGATTTTGTGGGTGCAATTGCAGTGAAGATCGAGAACGGCAATAAGTACAGGAACGCAACGTGAGGTGCAGTAATGACTGACAGTGAACGCGAAAAGGATCCGAAGCGAGGAGGTGCGTGTGGAAAAGATTCGACGACGCAGGCCACGGATCGCATATGCGATTGCAATTGAGCACGATTACGAGCGGTATGATTAACGACGAGAGAAAAAAAAGGGGGAGGGAACGTGGAATAATACAAGGGGAACATGTTACATTATATTACAAGTTATATATACAGAGACGCATGAAAACGCCAAGCGGAGTTAGCGATGCTCGGGTATCATTCGCCGACGGATGCGTGAGCCTTCTTGACTCCCGGTAGAAGGACGAGTTTTACTACCGGCCGAACAAGTTCCGAAGTGGACGTTCGAACGGTCACGACGCGGACTGAGCCATCATCTCCCGGATGCAGCTTGAGAATTCGCGCGAGAGGCCATCGGGTTGGTGGAGTAGTCTCCGAGCGAACAAGACACAACGCTCCGATCTCCGGGGCGAGTTCGGTCTTGAGCCATTTTGAACGAGGTGCCAGGGTGTGGATATACTCCTGCGACCATCGCTGCCAGAAGTGGTCACGCATTTGCTGCAGTAGCTGCCATCGTGACAGCATGTTAGGTGACCGTTCGGCTAGCGAAGGCTCTGGAACTGCTAGCAGAGGGGCGCCTATCAAAAGGTGTCCTGGAGTCAGCGCGGACAGGTCGTCTGGGTCATCCGATAAGGCCTGCAACGGACGCGAATTTAAGCACGCTTCGATCTGAGATAGGAGTGTACTCATCTCTTCGAACGTGAGCGTAGCTTCTCCTATCACCCGTCGCAAGTGATATTTGGTCGATTTTACTGCTGCCTCCCAGAGGCCTCCAAAGTGCTTCGCGGCAGGAGGGTTGAAACGCCAGGATATTCCCTCCTTGGCGATTTCCTGGGAGATGCGACGGCCGATGGAAGAAGACGCGCGGAAGAGTTCTCGGAGCTCCCTGTCCGCTCCGACGAAATTCGTTCCGCAGTCCGAGTACATCTCCTCGCACAGACCTCGACGGGAGACGAACCTACGGAATGCGGCGAGGAACGCGTCTGAGGAGTAGTCCGATACTGCGTCAAGGTGGACTGCTCTGGAACAAAGGCAAACAAATACAACTATGAACGCCTTGTGCGCTCGCTGTCCTCGTCCCTTGGATGTGCGGATGAATACTGGGCCAGCGTAGTCAACTCCTGTCCTCAGAAAGGGGCGCGCTGGAGTAACTCGTCCTCGAGGGAGGTTGCTCACGATAGGCTGCGGAGTGTTGGCTCGCCAGCGGATGCACGTCACGCACCGGTGCAGCAGCCGTTTGACCACGGCTCGACCTTGTGGTATCCAGAAGCGGAGGCGAAGGAGTCCCAGAGTAAGCTGCGCGCCTCCATGCAGCGTCCGGCGGTGACAGGACTCTACGATGAGTTTGGTGAGCCATGAGGTGGGCGGCGCTATCATGGGGTGTCGTTCATCATAGGGAAGTATTGCGTGTTTCAGACGGCCGCCAACGCGCAAGATTCCCTTATCGTCGATGAAAGGATGCAATCTGGCCAGGCGACTACCATGAGGCATTGGGCGTGATCCCTGTACAGCGGCGAGTTCGGCGGCGTAGTGAACTCCCTGGACGATCCTGAGCCATCGAAGGAGGGAGACGTCGAGCTCGCTGGAGAGCAGCGTAGAGCTGGAGGGACGGCGGGTGGTTCGACGCCAACGTAGACACCAGGCAGAGACACGTAAGA
The DNA here is from genome assembly GCA_030586385.1 of Camponotus fellah. Classification (NCBI taxonomy): domain Eukaryota; kingdom Metazoa; phylum Arthropoda; class Insecta; order Hymenoptera; family Formicidae; genus Camponotus; species Camponotus fellah. The sequence continues at coordinate 33,967 of JAPIVC010000627.1, read as the reverse complement.
GCCTATGTAGGGTTGAAAACCGGAGGAGGATTTCCGGCTCCGGTTCGTTCTTGCTGGTGGCGGCTAATGCTGTCATTCTCGTTTCAGGAACGTTACTCATCGAAGCCTCATCGACCTTGTTCGGCCATAGCGTCGGGTTCCCGCGCAGCCAATCGGGACCATTCCATCAAAGGGGGTGGTTCAGTAATTCCCTTGTGATATTCCTCTGGATGCGCAGTCAGCGGGATTGTCCTTGCCAGGGACGTGCCTCCATTGTGCTTCGGGGAGTCGCTGCTGGATCAATGATACTCGGTTAGCTACATAAGTTTTCCACCGCGAGGCATGGCCCTTGATCCAATGGAGGACGACCCTAGAGTCAGACCAGAGATATACAGGCGCCGACGACATATCCAGTGACGATCGGAGGTGGTGTGTAAGGTTGGACAGCAAGGAAGCAGCGCAGAGTTCCAGCCGAGGAAGCGTCACGGGCTTTATCGGCGCGACCTTGCTTTTCGCTGCGAGTAGGTGGATGGATGTCTTGTCAGAACCAGCTACGCGAAGATAGACAACGGCGGCGAACCCTCGCTCGGAGGCATCGGCGAATCCTGATGAGCAGTGCCCAGCCAGCGGCTTATTCGGAGTCGCTTCAGCAAATGGAGCTCTGAGAGGAGGAGCTGCCAGAGTTGAGCGTCCTCCGTTGGGAGTGGGGTATCCCAATCTAAACCTTTCAACCATGCTGATTGAATTAAGACCTTGGCGCGAATGACGACGGGAGCGAGCCACCTCAACGGGTCAAACAACCGCGCCGTTTCTGCTAGGACTCGCCTCTTAGTGTACTCGCCGGTGATTCGAGGCTGGATTGCGAAAGAGAAGTCGTCGCTGGCGGGGTGCCAGCGCAAGCCCAAGGTAGAATGCATCTCGTTCTCCCAGGAGTGGTGCGCTTGCTGTAGACGGTGTTCTGGAGGAATATCCCTAAGAATTGCCTCGTTATTGGCGGCCCATTTCCTGAACGGAAACCCGCCCGCCGTGCAAACCTCGCAATTGCATCTGTAAGGCGACCGCATGGTGCAAAGTGTTCGATCCGGTGATTATGTCGTCCATGTAGCAATCATGGCGCAAAGCGACTGCCTCCTTTGAACCTCGCGCTTCTTCATCAGCTGCTAATTGGCGAAGCGTTCGGACGGCGAGAAACGGAGCGCAGGCAAGCCCGTAGGTCACGGTGTTTAGCTCGTATTCTCGGATCTCGTCGGAGGCCTTGGGACGCCAGAGAATTCGCTGGAAGCGGCGATCATCCGGATGGACGAGTATTTGCCGGAACATCTTCTCTATGTCGGTGACGAAAACGAAACGGTGTCGGCGCCAGCGAAGAAGAACGTCAGCCAACGCCGGCAATAAGTTGGCACCGACAAGTGCTGGTTAAGGGAGTCTCCGGAGGTGATGCGCTGCGACCCGTTGAAGACAACGCGAAGTTTGGTGCAAGAGTTGGATTGACGGAGGACTCCGTGGTGAGGTAGGTAACATCCAGCGGTACCGACCGTACCCACAGGGCTCATGTGTTTCAGGTTTTCATACTCTTGCATAAACTCCTTGTAGCGGGAACCGAATTCAGGATCTCTCCTGCACCGACGATCCATTGCGGTCAAGAGGCTTTCGGCTGGCTTCCGGGTCTCACCAAGTGACGTTGGCAAAGAAGAGAAGGGAAGTCGTACGATGTATCTTCCGGACTCAGTTCGCTGGTGAGTACGTGAGAAAAGGGGTTCGCACTCTTGGTCCTCTGGCGCGACGGGGGCGGATACCTCCTTCTCCTGCTCCCAAAAGTTGTGTACAAGCTGATTCAGCTCTTGGTCGACAGTGCACTGCAGAGAGTTACGGAGACCTTGGAAGGACGCCGCGCTCGAACGTTTCGCAAACGTTACAAGAAGCCCCTTTAAATGAAAATATAAAATTTCTACAATATAATCGAGAGAAAAAAATTTTCCATATACCATATTATCAAAGATAAATAGAATTATATACATGTAAATATATATGGAAAATTTTGTCTCGAACATATTATTTATTTCTGCTGGTTTATATTGTGTATTTACAATTATTTGCCGACATAATATATTACAATTGTATATTTTAACATAGGTTGAATATTTACAATACGTGGAAAGATTTACTGTTAAGGAAGCAATCAATTTATCTTTTAAAGAAATAATTAAAGATAATGTTACAACCGCATTTACTTGGTTTGGTCGTGAACAAGGCCAAACAGTTGTACAACCTTTATATAATAAGCGCATAATATAGACGATTTTTGGTATTTTTAAAAAAATATACATATACATATATACATTTATACATATATACATATATACAAATACATATATACATTTTTTAAAAACATAAAAATATATACACATTATTTTTGACATACATACACATATGCAGATGTTGTTTGCAATCACTGGAATTTTATTAAATTAACTCGAATCGTATTCCAAGCATATATGAGAGAAGCATTACGATCAGCAAAACAGCGACATCGTACAACAGGGATACGGAACTGGCGGCCCGCGACAGTCCAAGCTTGACTCACAGAAAAAATAAGTTAAATTTTTTGCACATAACGCCAAATTGGTTTTTATATGCGATATAGCGACCGGAATTACGAGATCCCAAGCACACACACAACCAGCAGATTTTGACAATGGAATATCTAATTACAGGCCTGACAGCGAGGGCGTCCACGGAGCACGCGAAGAGGAGAACATGCCACCTCTCCGCGCTATCTCTTCTCGTCTCTCCTCTTTGGCTTTATCTCCACCCCAATCTACACTCTTACACAGTCACATCAGGCCCGAAGCGCCGAGCTCACACGTACGCTCACGCTCACATGCCCGTCCCACACGGTGCCGATTGCTTGCGTCTCGGATCTGGCTGTGAGTCACATGTCTCAAGACGGTACGCCTCGTGCGTATGGAAGCGTTAGCGGGGAAACTCGCGCGGTCAGGCCTGTTAGACTCTAATATCGAAGCCACTCGCTTTATTCGATTAAGAGACATTTGCTTCTTGGCATTTATCGTTTGTCGGTTCGGTGGAACAGAAAACCGACTCTTTTTTGTTTGTTCTTTTCTGCTAGTCGAAAGCCGAGCGCATACGGACGCGTGACATAAGCAATTCTCGGTTGTATGCTTGCTTGAGACGTCGCAATATCGCATTACTAATCTTTAATTTAGTTGCGGATTTTGTTTTTTGTTGTCTTGTTCACGATGTCTGAGTCAAAACGTCGAAAAATCGATTTCGAAAATAGAATATTTAATGAAAAATGGACTGAAGGATTTTTCTTTGTTCTTCCACTCCATAAAAATGCGAAACCAACATGTTTAATTTCCTACGAAACAGTTGCTGTGTGCAAAGTAGCAAATATAAGTCGCCATTATGAAACAAAGCATTTGAAAAAGATATGACAAAGATTTTCCAAAGGGTTCTTCACTTAGAATTGAAAAAGTTAATGCCCTTCGTTCATCATTTGAACGCTCCCAAATGGTAATGAAACGTTCGATGTCCGAACAGGAAAAATGCACTGAAGCATCTTTACGTGTTGCATGGATTTTGGCCAAACATATGGTGCCATTTTCATATTCCGAGATAGTCAAAGAATGTTTGATACAAGTCTCAAATGCGGTTTTCGATAATAAGAAAGAAATTGCAGAAATGTTTAGCAAAATTCCACTATCTCGTGATTCCGCGATTCGTAAGACCGAAATTTGCGCAAAATCAGTTCGTGAAAGTATATTAGCAGATCTTACTAAAACACAGTTTTTCTCGCTTGCGATTGACGAATCTACAGATATATCTGATGTAGCACAAATGGCTGTGTTTATTCGTTATGTTTTGAATAATAATTATAAAGAAGAACTCTTGACATTGTTGCCATTGCATGATCGCACAACTGGTCAAATATTGTTTGAACGTTTCCAAGAATTTATGAACAATAATGGCCTCTCATATAAAAATATTCTTTCTATAGTCACTGATGATGCACCAGCAATGATAGGAAAAGCAAATGGTTTTGTAACACTTTTGAAGCAAATTAATTCTAAAATTATTTCATTATATTGCATAATTTACCAAACAGTTCTTTGTGCAAAGCTTTCGGGTGATTTCAAAAATGTCATGAATACAATTATGAAAATTGTCAATTATTTGAGATCTCATTCAGCATTACAGCATCGCTTACTCCGAACATTTCTTGAAGAATGCGATTCTGAATACATTGATCTTCTTCTGCATAACGATGTTCGCTGGTTGAGCAAGGGAAATGTACTCAAAAGATTTATAATTTTGCTTAATGAAATTTCGGATTTTCTCAAAAGTAGAAATACAAAAACAGCTACCGAATATTTTGAGTTTCTTTGTAATTCAAATAATGTTACTAAACTATGCTTTTTGGGTGACATGTTCTTACATATCAATGACCTGAATCTGGCTTTGCAAGGAAAAGGAAAACTGATTTGTGATATGTGGGAAAAGATTAAAGCTTTCCAAAGAAAATTAAAATTGTTTGAGAATGATTTGAATTCTAAAGAGCTGATTCATTTTCCTTAAATGTGCTTTATTAAAAGCACATTTTAAAAGCAATGTTAAAGAAATTCCACAGTTTGAGGAATACGAGAGTTTTCTAAAAAATTTGCAACTTGAATTTATTTCCCGATTTACTGATTTTGATCAAATTGGCGACTTATTAGCAGCAGTACAAAGCCCATTCAGTCTTGAGACAAATGGTAATTGGATTAATACAGCAGTGCAACTGTTCACTCTTGAAAAGGCTAAATTGCAATTGGAAATTATTGATTTTCAAGAGAGTACTGTGCTGCGAGAGAAATTTATCACAACAGATATAGAAAAATTTTGGACACACTCCCTGAACAATCTTTTCCAAATCTGAAAAAAATAGGTACTATGCTATGTACAATGTTTGGATCTACATATGTTTGTGAAGCAGCATTTTCTAAAATGAACATAATAAAAAATAAATATCGAAATCGAATGACTGACGACCATTTGCGCGACTGCATGCTAGTAACCAATACCACTTATGAACCAAGTTTCAAGAAACTAGCACAAGATAGGAAAGCAAATTTTTCACATTAAAAATGCCTTTTATAACAATTAAAAATTAAAGTAATTGCCTTGTCACGAAGTTATCAGAATTTTGATCTCGGCGATATTAATAAAAAAACAAATAACAAAAAATATATAAAAATAAAAAAGCATAAGAAAACATAAAAAAACAAATAAAAACACAAAAAGTAAAAATACAAAAATATAAAAATATAACATAAAAACATAATAAAAAAACATAAAAAACATATTAAATATAAAATAATATATAACAAATAAAAATACAAAAACAAAAATAAAAAACAAAAGCCCTAACCCTAACCCCTAACCCTAATTCTACCCCCCTTTTATCCCTTCCCCCCAAAGGGATTCGACGTTGCCTCACCTCCACGTGGTGATTCCTGGGTGATGCAAAGAAGGCAAACATATTTTAGCTGTTGCGGCCCGCAGTATAATTTCAAATTTTACATTTGGCCCGCCAAAAAATCTAGTTGCGTATCCCTGTCCTAGACGAAACGGGGAGGTAAGGATTGTTTCCTCGAGACATATACCGACTACCCCGAAAGTCGGTAGCCGGGGGGGTTCGTTCGTTCGTTCTGCCAAGACGCTGGCAACTAAGCGCTAAGTAATTTTGGGAATTTGACTTGGAGCCCTATGCCCGGCTGACCAGAGCTGGAGTGGGAGGAGGAAGACTGCTTCTTCGAGTCTAGTACCGTGGGGGTAGGGAAATCAAAATTTGATAAATCGGTGGCATAAACGGCGGCGACCAATCACAGCTCTGGGCCATTATGGTGCAAGCCAATCAAAATCGAGACTTCCGGGGGGGTGGGATAATGTTTCTTCGGATAATTAGGCTTATCTATATTCTAATCCACCAATCAGAACGCCTCCCTCCACTTCCCCCTCGTCACGCCTGTGGTGATCGAGTGGTGGAGGTTTGTTTTGATGCACCATAGTGACCCATATACTATTATTAGACAAAAAAAGTCAAAAGTGAAGTGATTGGAACTGAGAATTAATGTAAATAATGCAAATAAAAAATATAAATAAATAAATAATATTATTATATTTTATATAATATTTTTATATATAATAATATAATATACAGGGTGTCCGTCGATTTTCGACCTTAACGAAAAAAATAAGTAGATTGGCTCAAATTAAGAAGAAATTATTTATATTGTTTTGGGATTGTCGCAATAATTACGGAAAAATTAAATAAAAGAAGATCGGTCAATCTGCGTGAATAGAGCGCGGCGACGAGTCGTCCCACTGTAATCCGATACTGTCGCGCCGAAGCGTGGGCGGGTCGCCGAGCATGATACGATATATCGCATCGCGCCGAAAAATGACCCGTCCCTTTTAGCGGCGAGAAATGATGCGCTATCATTTCCACACCACCTTCGATAGATAGGCATGGTGCGCTTTTTATAGTGGTTTCCCCCATAGCCTATTCCCTCTCAATTTGAAAATTATTCAAAATGCCATTTATACGCTGAATACATCGTAAATGTAAAAAATTAATGGTGACAGTACCTTTACAAAAATTGATCCGTGATTGAAAATCCTTCGATAAAATGAGTTCCATACGTTGATAATGATACGATGAAAATGCTTCACGAATCTTTTCTTCATCTCGTACACGAAGACGCACTGCTGAACCGATTATCCCGATATTATGCACGACACCAGTTTCACATTATTGCACAACACGTAAGTGTACGGTCACTTGGTTTTCGTGCACGCTCGAGAAATGATTCCATGTAAATTGCGGCACGATAAGTATGTTCTCCCGCTAGTCCGTGCCCTATCATATCCGTATATTCCTGCAAGTATACTTCATTTTCACTGTTAATTTACTACGCAAACACAAGATTTTTATTAAAACGTCTTAGCTCCGCACACTGTTATCACACCGTATGCCGGCAGCACGCAACTACAGCTGACAGCTGAGCGGACATGTGAGTGTAAGCGTACGTGTGAGTTCGACGCTTGCGCACTATGGTCGTCCGCTCAGCTGTAGTTGCGTGCTGCCGGCGTACACAGTCTGATAACAGTGTGCGAGAGCTAAGACGTTTTAATAAAAATCTTGTGTTGTAGTAAATTAACAGTGAAAATGAGGTATATTCTGCAGGAATATACTGATATGATTGTGGCATACGGACTAGCGGAAATACTTATCGTGCGGCCGCAATTTACATGGAATCATTTCCCAGGCGTTAACGAAAACCAAGTGACCGTACAATTTTATGTGTTGTGCAATAATTATGTGAAACTGCGTGTCGTGCATAATATCAGGATAATCGGTCCAGCAGTGCGCTTTCGTACGAGGTGAAGAAAGGATTCGTGAAGCATTTTATCATCGTATCATTATCAACGTGTGCAATACATTTTATCGAAGGATAAAAGTACTGTCACCATTAATTTTTTACATTTATGATGTATTCAGCGTATAGTAATGACATTTTGAATAATTTTCAAATTGAGAGTGGAATAGGCCTATGGGGGAAACCACTATAAAAAAAGCGCACCATGCTATCTACCGCAAGGTGGTGTGGAAATGATAGCGCATCATTTTCTCGCCGCTAAAAGAACGGGTCATTTTTCGGCGCGGTATTGTGATATATCGTATCATGTCTCGAGCGACCCGCCCACCGCTTCTGCGACGCGACTAGTATCGGATTACAGTGAGACGACTCTCGTCGCCCGCGCTTTATTCACGCAGATTGGCCGATCTTCTTTATTTAATTTTTCCGTAATTATTGCGACAATCCCAAAACAATATAAATAATTTCTTCTTAATTTGGGCCAATCTACTTATTTTTTTCGTTAAGGTCGAAAATCGACGGACACCCTGTATAATTTATTGTATAATAAATAATAATATAATGATAATATTTTTTGTTTATTTATAATAATATAATATGTAATTTATTCTTTGTATAAAAAATTATACAATGTACATATACAATAATATAATTTATAGGGATTTAATTATAGACCTCGAAAGATCATCAAATAAATCAAAATATGTTATTATACAAGTTTATTATAGTTAAAAATCTCACCAGTAGATTCAGTTTCGCAAAAACCATTGAGTTAATTAAGTTCACATAACATTAATAAACTAAAAATTATTTATAAACTAAAAATAAGAAACAAAAACTCACTGAAAACATGACGAATACTTTTTAAACTATTTACGAATAATCTTGTTAGTTAGCGAATCAAAAGTTTCTTTTTTTGAAAAAGATCTGTTTATAATAGGTTTTGCGCACCTTACAATAACAGTGCCAATAATAAAATTTGGTTTCCTATCAATTTAATATCACAAATTTTTTCCACATCAAGATAAAAGATATTATCTGTAAAATAAATACATAATTCATAAAAATCCAAAAATGATACAATATTCTATTACGAAATTAAAATTTTTATTATAATTTACTTGAATTCTTCACATATTCTTTTATTTCTATACCTTCTCTTTTTTCGAAACATTTGCTTCATATTCAGCAATTTGAATCTCTAATTGGAAATTATCATCTGTAATCGATCCAGTTCCAATAGTTTTGAAACTATTTGATAAAGTATTAAATCTTGTTTTAATATATCCTCATACAACTGAAAAATATTTTATTTAAAGTATTTATTGAAAGTATTTATTTTAAGAAAATGTAATAGAAGAAAACATATACATAAATATTAGAACATACTATTATACAGGGTGTCCGTCGATTTTCGACCTTAACGAAAAAAATAAGTAGATTGGCTCAAATTAAGAAGAAATTATCTATATTGTTTTGGGATTGTCGCAATAATTATGGAAAAATTAAATAAAGAAGATCGGCCAATCTGCGTGAATAGAAGCGCGCGGCGACATGTGAATGTAAGCGTGTGAGTTCGACACCTGCGCACTATGGTTGTCCGCTCAGCTGTAGTTGCGTGCTGCCGACGTACACAGTCTGATAATAGTGTGCGAGAGCTAAGACGTTTTAATAAAAATCTTGTGTTTGCATAGTAAATTAATAGTGAAAATGAGGTATATTCTGCAGGAACATACGGATATGATTGTGGCATACGGACTAGCGGAAATACTTATCGTGCGGCCGCAATTTACATGGAATCATTTCCCAGGCGTTAACGAAAACCAAGTGGCCGTACAATTTTATGTGTTGTGCAATAATTATGTGAAACTGCGTGTCGTGCATAATATCAGGATAATCGATCCAGCAGTGCGCTTTCGTACGAGATGAAGAAAGGATTCGTGAAGCATTTTATCATCGTGTGCAATACATTTTATCGAAGGATTTTCAATCACGGATTAATTTTTGTAAAGGTACTATCACCATTAATTTTTTACATTTATGATGTATTCAGCGTATAGTAATAGCATTTTGAATAATTTTCAAATTGAGAGTGGAATAGGCCTATGGGGGAAACCACTATAAAAAAAGCGTACCATGCTATCTACCGCAAGGTGGTGTGGAAATGATAGCGCATCATTTTCTCGCCGCTAAAAGGACGGGTCATTTTTCGGCGCGGTATTGCGATATATCGCATATCACCATCATGTCTCGAGCGACTCGCCCACCGCTTCGCGGCGCGACTAGTATCGGATTACAGTGGGACGACTCTCGTCGCCGCGCGCTTCTATTTACGCAGATTGGCCGATCTTCTTTATTTAATTTTTCCGTAATTATTGCGACAATCCCAAAACAATATAAATAATTTGTTCTTAATTTGAGCCAATCTACTTATTTTTTTCGTTAAGGTCGAAAATCGACGGACACCCTGTATATATAGTGCTAGCAAAAGTTTTAAAAAAAAAACTAAATCGAACAGCCTTCTTGTACCGATTTAATCGCATAGATAAATTAATTTTCTGAGAATATATTTGAGATAAAAAGTTGAATTTATTATGATTATATATTAAATTTGTTAAAATTAAACTCTACTCACACCATACCTTTATTATTGAATATTATTACAACATATTATCATATAAACATCATTATAAACTTGTTGATAAATATGATTTGTTTTTTATTTGGGAATAAATGATAAAATTATTTCAAAACATTCTTTCTTTATTATTGTAATTTTATATTAATTCATATAGGTATTTCCTTTAATGAGATGTCTACCAACGGAATCTCATTTGACCTTACTGCTGGGCGGAGATTACAATGAATTTCTTGTAAACTCACATAATAATATGATACCCGTAGTATTGATAGATGAAACGAATCCTCGATTTGATGCTCTCCAGAAATTTACTCTGACAAGATATTTCTATTTAATGTTCAAGAACACACAACTTCAATTACAATTTCACTCATTTTCTTCGAGCGCACCGTTTCGTGCTAGTGACATCTTCTCAACCCCTCTTGCGAGCTCTGTAACAGGTAAATAATAAAACAATTTAATAAATATACCCGGGTGTCCGTGATTTTCGACCTTAACAAAAAAATAAGTAGATTGGCCCAAATTAAGAAGAAATTATTTATATTGGTTTGGGATTGTGGCAAAATTAATGGAATGATAAAAGACGGTTTCAGTGAATAGTGGCGAAATCCCAAACGATACGCTGTCGCGGCGAAAGCGGTGGTGTCGCCCCCCGCCAAAATGACCCGTCCTTTAGCGGCGAGAAAATGATGCGCTCATCCACCTTGCGGTAGATAGCATGGTGCGCTTTTTTACATGGTTTCCCCATAGGCCCATTCCACTCTCAATTTGAAAATTATTCAAAATGTCATTACTTACGCTGAATACATCATAAATGTAAAAAATTAATGGTGACAGTACCTTTACAAAAATTAATCCGTGATTGAAAATCCTTCGATAAAATGTATTGCACCGTTGATAATGATACGATGATAAAATGCTTCACGAATTCTTTCTTCACCTCGTACGAAAGCGCACTGCTGGACCGATTATCCTGATATTTGCACGACACGCAGTTTCACATAATTGTTGCACAACACATAAAACGGTCGGCCTGGTTTTCACGCCTGGGAATGATTCCATGTAAATTACGGCCGCACGATAAGTATTTCGCTAGTCCGTATGCCACAATCATATCCATATATTCCTGCAGAATATACCTCATTCACTTAATTTACTACGCAAACACAAGATTTTTATTAAACGTTTTAGCTCTCGCACACTGTTATCAGACTGTGTACGCCGGCAGCACGCAACTACAGCGAGGGACAACCATAGTGCGCAAGCGTCGAACTCACACGTACGCTTACACTCACATGTCCGCTCAGCTGTCAGCTGTAGTTGCGTGCTGCCGGCGTACGGTGATAACAGTGTGCAGAGCTAAGACGTTTTAATAAAAAATCTTGTGTTTGCGTAGTAAATTAACAGTGAAAATGAGGTATATTCTGCAGGAATACGGATATGATTGTGGCAGCACGATCGGAAATACTTATCGTGCGCCACTTACATGGAATCATTTCCAGGCGTTAACGAAAATCAAGTGGCCGTACAATTTATGTGTTGTGCAATAATTATGTGAAACTGCGTGTCGTGCATAATATCAGGATAATCGGTCCAGCAGTGCGCTTCGTACGAGATGAAGAAAGGATTCGTGAAGCATTTTATCATCGTATCATTATCAACGTGGAATACATTTTATCGAAGGATTTTCAATCACGGATTAATTTTTGTAAAGGTACTGTCACCATTAATTTTTACATTTACGATGTATTCAGCGTATAGTAATGGCATTTTGAATAATTTTCAAATTGAGAGTGGAATAGGCCTATGGGGGAAACCACTATAAAAGCACCATGCTATCTACCGTGCGTGGTGTGGAAATGATAGCGCATCATTTTCTCGCCGCTAAGCGACGGGTCATTTTTCGGCGCGGTATCGATATATCGTATCATGTCTCGAGCGACCGCCCACGCTTCGCGGCGCGACTAGTATCGGATTACAGTGGGACGACTCTCGTCGCCGCGCGCTTCTATTCACGCAGATTGGCCGAGCTTTATTTAATTTTTCCATAATTTTGCGACAATCCCAAAACAATATAGATAATTTCTTCTTGAGCCCTATTTATTTTTTTCGTTAAGGTCGAAAATCGACGGACACCTCCTATAATTTTATGAAAAACATGTATAATAATATTAAATGTCTCAAAACTGAATATAATAAGTAATATAACTAAAAAAAAGATAATAATACTGATTAAAAATTAAATCAAAAATAGTAAATGTAATAAAATTTTATTATATGCAAATTCCTGTTTTAGAAAAACAAATTTAAAATTAAAATAGATATGCACTTAATTTTCTTTGGACTCAATAGCCTAAATTATATGTTACTTTTACTTATATTTATATTTCTTTTGGATCTTTGGATTTCTCACTTTTCTCGATGATAAAAATTTATTAAGTTTTTCCTTCTCTTCAAATCTTTATATTTCAAACTAGGCAATTAAATATTAATATATTTTTGCAATTTACTTAAAAATAAAAACTTGTTATTTTTTTAATAATACCAATTCAAAAACGAAGTCTTTTAGGTATAGTCATATTTAAATAAATTTTTGTTTATCATCTTTTGAATCGTAGAAATTTTAAAACTCGTATCGCGTTTACTAAACAATTAAATTATGAGAATAATATCAATATTATAATTGATTAATTAAATAATATAATTCAATTTTTTAGTAAAAATGATAATTGTATTATATACTCTTTTTCTTCACATAGAAAGCAAAAGACTCACTATAAGCAAATACAGAAGGATTTCATATTCTAGTCGATAAGCAAATCAAGACTCGGGGTTGCATAAATGCTCGCTCATATCTCTGGACAGCTTGGGAATATGACTTGCTCTCGGTCATATTCATATGCATCGATTCAGATGATGGAATTGTTCTTTATACATTTAATCCATATTCGAATAGTATGCCAGACCACTGACGAAGTAGAACATATTAAAGGGCGAGCGGCTCATCCTTGGATAATATTGAAGAGAAAATTCATATATGGTATTTCTTTCTTTCTCATTATCTCAATTTTTTCTTTTTTTTTTTTTTTTTTTTCATCTAAGGAAATATAATAGCGTGTTAATTAAAAATTAAATAAATTGAAATTTGGCTCAAATAATAATAATTAAAAATTAAGTCGAAATTGGCATATTAGAGCCACAACGCGATAGTTGGAGCACAAAGAGAAAACAGCATTTCTTTCTGATTATTCGTACATTTAAAATGAATATTTAATAATTACATTAACAAGAAACAAACATTTCGAATTTTCTTTTTAATGTGATAAAATATTGAGTTCCAACAAATCAGATTTCGCGCTTTTTACAAATTAAAAAGCGGAATCTGGAATTTATCGGGTCTTAACTTTGGCATATCATCATTACAATAATTTGAAGAATTATTAGAAACAGTACGCTTATCAAATCTCTGCGAGATATAATTTAACGTTGCCCGGACATATATTTTTATAATTTAATGCGCGTACAACACTTTGGCTCAAATTCGCGCAAATTAATTTTCAATAATATAAAATATCTTAATATAATATATAATATGAGGTGAAATTTTTAATTGGTCTGTTATTTGTTATATTATTTTAGAGAAATGCTTTTTAAATAAATTAACAAAATATATATATATATATATATATTTATATATATATATATATATATATATATATATATAATTAGGATACGTATTCAAATGGTGGAAAATCAAGTATGTCAGTAATTTCTAAGAAAATAATTATAAAAATAATTTATATTAATTTTTATTAATTAATAATTTATATTAATTTTTTAAGAGAAAAATTCTCAAATATCTTCTTCTTCAAGAATTTATTAAAAATCTAACCAAATATTATAAACTTCATATATTAAATAGATTTATATCCATGGAACAATCGAATACATGTGATATATAATAATCTTACGAAAAATATTCGTTGAAACTTATCCCTTACATTGTTTATTACAAATGCTTACACAAGATTATAAGAAGTAAATATAAATATTTAATAGTTATTAATAAAGAGAAAAAGAGAATGAGGAAGAAAAAGGGAAAAGAGAAACATTTTTTTTTCTTACAGCAAATAGAATTTTTATATTTACCCAAATTGGATTCCGTAAGATCTTTACATTATATGGTGTTAATTTTGTTCCTTAATATAAACGCTCTCTTCCAAAGTCACTTGTCATCTTTGCTCATTGTGCCAGTCTATTATCGCGACATCGACGACATACAAAGTCTCAAGGTAATTGAAAATTTCATTTTCTTGTTTTTCCTCCTTAGATATTTATATCTTCGCGCTAAATTAAAAATAAATTTTTTATGTATAGTTATGTATGTCCTCAATCTTATTTAAATAAATATGCCAAATTATTTTATTTTAAGTAATTAAACATATGAAAAAATTTTTCTTAAGTTATTTTATTTAGAAACTGAAATTATATATCTATATAGTAAGAAACTAAAAATTATATATGTGTATAGTATAATTAGTTTATGTAAGTGATAATGATAATAGAAGAGATTTTAAAGATAATTTTATTCTAAATGATACATTTTCCTTTTTTGATGTGTTATTAAATGTTGAAACAAATTCAGAAATCTACTTATTAAAAATTATTTAAAATAATGAAAGATTGTAAACTAATGAAACTCTTTTCTGATAGCAAAACATATAAATACTACTAAATTATAGTCATTACATTAAATTAAACATATTGGTAAATCTAAAGGATATTTATTGAAATTTAATGAGAAAGACATTTACAGGCTTCCATGATTTTAAATCACTTTTTATTAAGTTATTGTTTTAATAAGCGATATTACATTAAGAGCAAAAAAATGTAATGTTCACAAAAATTAAATTAATTTTTAAATCTTCTTTATTACTATTAAGATCTTCAAAAAAAATATTCAATAATATTATCATACAACATTACCTTCGAGCAATTTTTACATAAACTTGTAGCATTCCGTATCTTTAATTGTTTATAAAATAATATATCTAACTAAATCGGAGACAGTGCATATTATATGTAGCAAATAAAACCTGTTTATAAACTTAACAAAATACACATATTTTTATAATCTTTGCAAATACATTCTCTTATTATTTAGAAACATTTTTTTATCATACATAAATTACAATATTTCTTTTCAAGTAAAGCAATTGCCATATTTGAATTCTAACAAATTTTAACACAAATTTTGTATAATAAAATGATATAAATTTAATGATATTATATAGTATAAGTGATACCTGCTAATTTAATTGGTACTCTTTTCAGGATGCCGGTTATACTTTCTATGGATCGAAGAGGTTTAAGAATATGATTGAATATGATCTTGAACTCCAATCGCGCTACAAGATAATTAACTACAAAGATTGCATGGAACATGTCGAAAATTCGTCAACTGCTGCTATTATAGAATCAAGAATCGAGATCGTATAAATGACAAATATTCTCAGTGAATAAACAATGCATATCTAAATCATGGACAACAATCGAGAACAAAAATCGAAAACGATATATGTCAAATCAATAACTTGTTTATACTTGAATTTAATCCTGAATTCTTCACAGTTTAAGAGAATTAGCAGAATATTTATGTTAAAGTTACAGGATAATTGGACTTCTTAAATCAAAAAAAGAATAGAAAGAATTAAATCAATTGCTTCTTTTATGCTAATGTATGAATACAATAATAAAAATAAATAGAAAAAAAATTTATAGATAATTGTATCTCATTAATCGATATAATTTGATCTCTTCTTGGTGCGATATGTTCATTCACATGTATATTCTTCGACTTTTTTGTTTCCTTAATCCTGCTTCTTATTATTCTTTCCAATTCTCCATTTATCCTTTTCTCCATGTCCATCTTTCATTCATTAAAAATGTCAATTGATTCAGAAAATAATTCATCAGTGAATAATTAGTCGGTGTGTGTAAATTTATGCTTTGCCCGCTTCCCGGCGAATGACGAATCGTATTCTTTGCTTTTATTTATTGGATCAATGCCTTTCAAGGAATCAATTTTCGATCCCACGAGGAAATGCGGAATGGATTTTCGATCTGTTTAGAAGCATATACTGTTGGTTATATAAAGCAAAAATGGAAGCGAGAACTTTTGGAGGAAACAAGAGAGTATATACACGTATCAAATTATTCACGTATTCACGTATATTTATTCATTCCCGCAGTGACGCAATTCGCATTCGTTCGACAATTATTTCGATACATTACCCGTGACTCTTACATAAGTCTGCAAAAAAAGTTTCAAAATTTCTTTTTAAGATGCAATAGTGATTTTTGACTAATAATTTTTGAATAATAATTTTGTGCGCTGAATCCGAATCTGATCGCCGAATTTGCGTATCACGTCAGATTTTTGAATTATTTGTAGTTGAATAGCCCAAAAATCGCTATTTTGGCCAATTTCATAAATTTATTGTGAGTAAACCAAATTTTTCGAAATATTTCTGTCAATGGCATCGTATAGTACTCACCTTCATCTTTCGAATTCACTTTCGATTACCGCCGCGCGATTTTTTTTCGCTCAGATATATAAGTCATAAGACTGGTCATGCATAGGGATCTAATAAGCCATTCTAAATCAACTGTGCCACCTCTTTATTTCACTACGAATCAAAATTAGTAAGAAATATACAATTTTTAAATCTTCTGTCAGCTTTTAAAATTAAAAATAGCGCATCCAATATGGCCAGTAGAATCAAAATAAAAAGGCATAGAATTTAGAAAAATTTATCAAAATGTGTAACAACTGTATTAGATATTTCTTTACAATACTTTTTTGGACAACCGAACCTGACATATGTTAGTCTTTTCAACTTTCAACATCATGGATCTACCGTATTGATGTCTACATAAATTTTCTTACAACGTCATACTTATATATCTCAGCCAAGAAAAATCGTGCGGCGGTAATCGAAAGTGGATTTGAAAGGCGGAAGTGAGTATTATACGATGCCATTGGCAGAAATATTTCAAAAAATTTGGTCTCCTCGCAATAAATTCATGAAATTGACCAAAAAAATAGCGATTTTTGAGCCATTCTTTTATAAATTACTCAAAAACGTGACGTGCTACGCAAATTCGGCGGCCAGATTCGGATTTAGCGCACAAAATTACGTCGAAAATCACTATTGCATCTTAAAAAGAAAAACCTCGCGGGGCCCGTATTATTCATGTGTCGTGTTAAGTTGATTCAAAACTTACTTAATTACTTAATTAGTCTGCAATAACACTGTAACACATCGCCGCCAATCCTCACGACAGCCATCAGAGCCATTGCAGTCCTTCCATCGAACTCCCAAAGCAATCACCTTTTCGAACACAATTAAGCAATTATTTTTTATCCATTTTCTTTTTTTTATACTTCTCTTCTGACAGATCTTCCATCGAACTCCCAAAGTAATCACCTTTCCGAACACAATTAAGCAATTATTTTTTATCAATTTTCTTTTTTTTATACTTTTCTTCTGACACATGTTCTATGAGAAATGTATAACCTCTTACCTAATTAGGTATCCATATCTATGCACAAAATACACACAAATTCAATCCCGAGTAATAAGGATTAATACCTTTATTAAAAAGAAATCATTGAGTGAATATAGAAATCATAAATGGTGTAAAAAAAAATTAACGCGCCTTTGATATTTTTAGTCGGTTAGGTTCGTTCGACCCGAGGCATCCGCACTATGGGGAAGCGACTGTTACCCTCTTTCTTTACCCTGTATCCCTCCACGGGCTTGGACATAACGATATCTTATACGATGTTATCATTTGTCATTTATCACTGTCACAAGATAACATCTCGCTTCCGTATGTGTATAATTAAGTAATAATTTAGCAAGCGTAACAGTCATATATAATGATATGTAATTATATTCGTACCAAAATATAATGTCATATTATCTCCCTTTATCAGAAACAAATGAAAATGCGTATCGCATTTGTCGTCACACATCAGATATCATGTAATAACTGTGAAAAAATAGGACATTTGCATTAGTACAATAAAAGAGATTTAACTCATGATCACGAACAGCACTTCTGTACAGATATCACAGGCCTGCGAGATTTTTCTTTTTAAGATGCAATAGTGATTTTCGACGGAATTCTGTGCGCTGAATCCGAATCTGGCCGCCGAATTTGCGTAGCACGTCACGTTTTTGAGTAATTTGTAATTGAATAGCTCAAAAATCGTTATTTTGGCCAATTTCATGAATTTATTGCGAGGAAACTAAATTTTTTGAAATATTTCTGCCAATAGCATCGTATAGTACTCACTTTCGCCTTTTAAATCCACTTTCGATTACCGCCGCACGATTTTTCTTCGCTGAGATATATAAGTAGGAAAGTTGTAAGAAAATTTACGTTAAAGAAAATTTATGTAGACATCAATATGGTAGATCCATGATGTTGAAAATTGAAAAGATTGACATATGTCACGTTCGATTGTCCAAAAAAGTATTGTAAAGAAATATCTAATACAGTTGTTACACGTTTTGATAAATTTTTCTAAATTTTATGCTTTTTTATTGTTATTCTATTCGCCATATTGGATGCGTCATTTTTAATTTCAAAAGGTGACAGAAGGTTTAAAAATGTACATTTTTATCCCAATTTTGATTCGTAGTGAAATAAAGAGGTGGCACGGTTGATTTAGAATGGCTTATTAGATCTCTATGCATAACCAGTTTTACTTGTATATCTGAGCAAAAAAATCGTGCGACGGTAATCGAAAGTGCACTGAAAAAATTGTATTCTCAATTTAAGAATATGCCACTTATCTTTAGAATATATACTAAAATAGGCGCTAAGAGGAATCTTCTTGGCGCCTATTTTAGTATATATTCGATACCATTGACAGAAATATTTCGAAAAATTTAGTTTCCTCACAATAAATTCATGAAATTAGCCAAAATAGCGATTTTTGGGCTATTCAACTACAAATAATTCAAAAACCTGACGTGCTACGCAAATTCGGCGGCCAGATTCGGATTCAGCGCACAAAATTACGTCAAAAATCACTATTACATCTTAAAAAGAAATTGAGAATACAATTTTTTCAGTGTACTGCTAGGCGGAGATTATAATAAATTTCTTGTACAATCATATATCAATATGATACCTACCGCATTAATAAATGAAACATATCCCAGATTTGATACGCTCTGGAAATTTAGCCTATCAAGATACTTCTATCTAATGTTCGAGAATTACAATTTCATCTATTTTTTTCGGACTCATCGTTTCGTGTTAGTGGCATCTTCTCAATCCCTTTTGCGAGGTCTGTTACAGGTAAATAATAATAAATCAATTTAATAAATATATAATTTTAAGAAAAACATGTATAATAATATCGAATGCCTCAAAACTAATAGTATAATCAAAAAGGATGTGATTCTATATAAAAAAGTAAGTCGAAAATACATAATAAATATAGTAAATATAGTAAAATTTTATTATATACAAATTTCTTTCTTAGAGAAACAAATTTGGTATTAAAATAGATGTGCACTTCATTTTCATTGATCTTAACAGCCTAAATTATATGTTACTTTTACTTACATTTATATTTCTCGTGTATCAGTTCTGACAGCTTACTTTTGTCGACGATAAAAATTTATTTTGCATCTCCTTCTCTTCAAATCTTTATATTTCAAACTAGGCAATTAAATATTAATATATTTTGGCAATAAATTAATTGAAAATAGAAATTTATATATATATTTTACGAATTTATTTATAATTATAATAATTAATCTACGAAGAACTTTTTATTTTTAATCATCGCAATTCAAAAACAAAGTCTTCTAAATAAAATCATATTTACATAAATCTTTGTTTATCACTCTTTGAGTCGCAGAGATTTCAAAATCCGTATCGCGTTTACTATAAACAATTAAATTATAAGAATATGAAAGATATCAATGTACGATAATTTACTAATTAAATAATATAACTCAATTATTTTAATAAATAATAATGATAATTATATTATTTATAATTAATTATATCAATTATATTATTTATAATTAATTAATTATATTTGTTTCTCTAAGAAAGAAATTTGTATATAATAAAATTTTACTATATTTACTATATTTATTATGTATTTTCAACTTACTTTTTTATATAGAATCACATCCTTTTTGATTGTACTATTAGTTTTGAGGCATTCGATATTATTATACATGTTTTTCATAAAATTATATATTTATTAAATTGATTGATTTCGATAAGCAAACCGAGACTCGGGGTTGTATAAATGCTCGCTCGTATCTCTGGACAGCTTGGGAATATGACTCTCGGTCATATTCATATGCATCGATCCAGACGATGGAATTGTTCTGTACACTTTTAATCCGTATTCGAACAGTACACTAGTCAACTGGTACGAAGTAGGACATGTCAAAGGGCGAGCCGGCCATCCTTGGATAATATTGAAGAGGAAATTCATAAATGGTATTTCTATCTTTTTTTCTCTCTTCTTTGTTTTCATCTAAAGAGCATACATATTATTCATACATATTAATTTTGAATAATATAAAATATCTTAATATAATGTAACATTTAATTTGTCTATTATTTGTTATATTATTTTAGCTAAGTATCTTTTAAGAAAGTTTTGTATGTACAATCCCAGCAAAAAGTAGCTGAATTTTGAATAATATAAAATATCTTAATATAATGTAACATTTAATTTGTCTATTATTTGTTATATTATTTTAGCTAAGTATCTTTTAAGGAAGTTTTGTATGTACAATCCCAGCAAAAAGTTGCTGAATTTTGAATAATATAAAATATCTTATATAATATATAATGTAACATTTAATTTGTCTATTATTTGTTATGTTATTTTAGCTAAGTTTCTTTTAAGGATGTTTTGTACAATCCCAGCAAAAAGTAGCTGAAAATCAATATTGACGAATATATCCATTTTTGGTGTATTTTGAGTGAGAAATTGTGTGGAATATTACAATTTGATTTTAGCAAGCAGAGATGTATTTTTTAATATTTATTGCGTTTTTAATGAAATATTCCGAATTTTGTTAATCGAAATGATTAACATTTGGCAGAGAATTTCTCCTTGTGACAGATACATAGCTAACTTCATTGAATTATATTTAATATCTTTTTAACTAGTTAATACTTGTATAATATTATTTGACCAAATATTTCCTCTGTATCTAAACTTTTGCAAATTTTCAACAAATTCTGAATATTATTTCCATTTGTTTTTGTTATTTCCATTTGAATTGACGTATTTATATGTTTCCCATAAGAACACATGTTAATTCGGTGCAAATTAAAATCCTTATAATTTGTGAACGTTTTAGTGAATCGATTTAAAAATTGTGCTGAAGATTCTAAACATGTAAAGACATTCTGTATAATTTTCATTAAATTCTCAACATTTTGAAAATAGGTACAAAATATTCTTAAATAAATTAACAAGATATATACATATATGTATATTCTCTTTTTCTAATTATTATATAATGTGTTCAATATATCCAATTATTATATAATGCATTATTAATAAAATGTATTACTAATTTTGTGTGATTCATAGAAAAAAAGTGTATCAAAAACAGATATTTTTATATTTTTAGATAGCGATATATGCATAAATCTGGATTTTGATAAAACGACGAATCTAAACAGATATCAAATTCGATTAAATGCCATTGAGATAGAACCGTATGTTAAAATCAATTTGAGTTTACCGAAACAAGAGAGATTTCGTGGTGAAAACAGTGATATTATTAAAATGCTTTTAAGTAAGTTGAATGCAAGTTGCGAGATCACTATCCTTTATAGGGACGCTTTTTCGTTGGGCCATATAGGACCGAATGGTACTTATGATGATTTATTGGCCCTTGCGAGCGACGGCAGAATAGACATTGCCATGAATACAAAATATGTATTTGAATGGTGGAAAATCAAGTATGTGTCTCAGTTGTTTCCAAGAAAATAATTATAACAATAATTTATATTAATAATTTATATTAATATTTTAAGAGGAATTCTCAAGTGTCCTTTTTCAAAAATTTCTTAAAAATTTACTATAACTAATTAAATTATAAACATTATACATTAAATATGTTTATATCATAGACGAGATAAAAAAATATAATTTATAATATAAAAATATAATTTATTTATTTTTATTTTTATTTATATTTATATTTTTATTTATTTATTTTTAGATATCAATATTTTATTTATTTTTAGATATCTATATTTCCAATTGACAACAGGATTTTGCGCAATTGCGCAACCAAAGAAACAGTTTTCCGAATTTATGAAGATAATAAGATTTCTGTCACCGGAAGTAATGGTAGGAATAATCGGGATATGTTTGCTAACTTATATAGTTTTTGAAAAAATCGTAGGATATATAAAGGCTAGACTGGAGGTGATAAGACTCGTGGTCTGCGTAGGATTTTTGTATTTACCCAAATTGAATTCCGTAAGAATCTTCATATGTATGATATTGATTTTGTTTCTTAATATAAATGCTCTCTTCCAAAGTCACTTGTCATCTTTGCTCACTGTGCCGATCTATTATCGCGACATCGACAGCATACAAAGTCTCAAGGTAATGGAAAATTTCATTGTTTTGTTTTTCCTCCTTAGATTTATATCTCAATTCTCTAAATTAATAAAAATTTTTTTTATATATGTCATGAATCTTTTTTAAATAAATATGCCAATTTATTTTATAAGCAGTTAAAGATACGAAAACACTTTTCCCAAGTTATTTTAGGACCTGAAGTTACAAGTTAGACTAATTAGTTTTTTTGTAGATGATAACGATAACAGAAGAGATTTTAAAGACAATTTTATTTTTTAAATGATTTATATTTTCCATTTTTGATATGACATTAATTATTAAGATGAATTCAGAAATCCACTTATTAAAAATTATTTAGAATGAAAGATTGTAAATTAATAAAACCCTTTTAAAAGCGAAACATAAATACTACTAAATTATAGTTATTAAATTAAACATATTGGTAAATGTGAAAGATATTTATTGAAATTTAATGAGAAAAACGTTTAATTTTTACAGGTTTCCATGACTGATTAAATTATTGTTTTATAGGCGACATCACATTAAGAGCAAAAAATATAATGCTTGACAAAATTAAATTAAGTTTTAAATATCTATTATTATTAAGACTTTTAATGTATTAATGTTAACAACTTATTTGGTAATATGATCATATAATATTATTTTTGAACAATTTTTATATGAACTTGTAATATTCCGCATCTTTAATTGTTTATAAAATAATATTCCTGATTGCCAACTGCTTCGTTTGCTCACAACTTTGCCGACAGCTTCTTTTGCCGACATTCCCGATTGCCTACGTCCCGATTGCCTACATGTATTATTGCACACACGAAAAAAATGAAAATACGAAAGTACGATTGCACACATGACATTATTGCGCACATACACATTGCACACATGACATTATTGCACACATACACATTGCACACATAATATTATTATGCATATACGCATTGCATACATGACATTATTGCGCACATGCACATTGCACACAATATATTATTGCACACATAAAATAAGAAAGTCGCATAAACACATTGCATACATGACTTTATTGAGCACATATACACATTGCACACGTAATATTATTACGCATATATGCAGTGTACACATGACATTATTGCACACATGCACATTGTCCACATGTTCAATTGCGCACATATATTTTTCCATGCAAAAGGAGGTTTCACATGGATTTGCAACGATGTGGTGGAGGGGCGGGGGGCAGAGGCGGAAGATGGTGGTGGGTGTGCAGTCTATGCGTGTACTTTGCAACGCAAACTGGATTTCACATGGATTTTAAAACTGTGGACAAAAAAACAACCTCCTTTTGCATGGAAAAGTATATGTGCGCAATTGAACATGTGTGCAATGTGCATGTGTGCAATAATGTCATGTGTGCAATGCGTATATGCGTAATAATATTATGTGTGCAATGTGTATATGTGCAATAATGTCATGTGTGCAATGTGTATGTGCACAATAATGTCATGTGTGCAATCGTACTTTCGTACTTTCATTTTTTTCGTGTGTGCAATAATACATGTAGGCAATCGGGATGTAGGCAATCGGGAATGTCGGCAAAAGAAGCTGTCGGCAAAATGTTGTGCGCAAACGAAGCAGTTGGCAATCGGGAATGTAGGCAACTGGAGCTCTCCCGTGCAAACACAGTATTATGGAGCAAATAAAATCTTTTTAGAAACTTTACAAAATACAAAAATTTTTATAAGCTTCAGAAATACATTCTCTCATCATTTAGGAATATCTTTACATCATACATGGGCTGTTTGATAAGTTAGTGATTTTGAAGTAAAAGTATTTCTTTTCTTACCACAATTCGATTTATTTTTCAATGCAATCTTCTTTTATCTCGATTTATTTTGCCCAACGATATTCGAACTTCTTTAAACGTTCAGAAAAATACGGTTCTCAAATTCTGCAAACAGGCATTTGTCTCAGCGATCATCTTCTCGTACGATGCGAATCTTTTTCTATCGAGTCATTCCTTCATATTTCGAAAGAGAAAAAAGTCGCAAGCGGCCAAATCTGCAAAATAGGATGGATGAGGGAGCAGTTCATACCGCAATTCGACAATTTCGGCCATTAATATATGAAATTCACTTTTTTGCATTTTAGCAAAGGAACACAAACTTAACCGCTTTACAACGCTGTCAAAAAATTTCTATTTGACAGATCTATTTGAAACTTTGTGTGTATACTTTATAAAGATGGCAAATATCAGAAATAAAATTAAACCGCGATTTGAATTCTATCTCTGTTAAAAGTGACAGACCTACCCACGTACAAACCCACGTATAAATTACAGTATATGTATATTTTAAGGTAAAGGAACTGTTATATTTGAATTTTCATCACAAATTTTTTATAATAAAATAGTACGAATTTAATGATATTTTGAGATATAAGTGTCACATGTTAATTTAATTGGTACTTTTTTCAGGATGCCGGTTACTCTTTATACGGAGATCTTTAAGAATATTGACAGGCTGCCCGCGGAGGTTCGCGCGACAGTAAGAGGCAGATCTTTCCCAATTATTAACAGGTTTCACAGTTCCTTAGTCAAGTTGTCTCCTACTGATAGGCTGTTGTTGAAAGCCTTCAATACGACAAAGAGATTCACAAAAAACAACCGAAACATCCTATTTATAAGGGTTGACAAGGGAAATGTAACAGTCGCGTTAGACAGAGATATTTATCTATCAAAGATGTCTGCACTGCTTGCTGATATCGATACATACAAGATCATAAACAAGAACTCCATTAGAAAACTGATCAATGGTCTGCATGAGTTACTGTCGAGGTGAAAAACACGCAATTATATTTCAATCTCAAGATATAAATCTTTGAATTGCACGGATGGAGTTTTGCCGAGGGCTTATGGGCTGCCGAAGATTTACATACATGACAATCCGCTGCGTTTAATAGTCTCCTCCAAAAACACGCCGTTGTATGCGCTCGGGAAATTCTTACATAATATTATCTACAAATCGATCCCGAGACCGAACAGTCATGTTATCAATAGCGCTCATTTGGTCAATAAACTTAGCGGCATACGTGTTGAGAATAATATTAAATTAGCCTTCCTAGATGTGGTATCTTTGTTTACCAATGTGCCGCTAGATTTGGCCATCGACAGTTTGATGAGGAGATGGGATTTCATAAAAATTGAATGTGAGATTCCCTGTAATGAGTTTGTGATTGTTGTACGGTTCATTCTGAGTTCGACGTTCTTCACGTTTAATGATGTTTGTTAACAAACGTGCGACACGCCTATGGGCTCTCCGCTTTCTCCGATTATTGCGGAGATCACGCTTTAGGATCTCGAGACCAAAGCGATCGACTCTTTACCGGTAGATCTCTCATTCTATTTCAGACACGTCGACGACATCGTGTTGGCGGCCCCACCCTCAACATTTGATACTGTTTTGAATACTTTTAATTCTTTACATCCTAGATTACAGTTCACCATTGAGGAGGGGGTCGATGACCGATTGAATTTCTTGGACGTTATCATTATTTTGAATGACAGATTTATCGAATTCGACTGGTTTTATAAGCCGACGTTCTCGGGTAGGTTTTTACACTTTGAATCGCGACATCCTCTCAGTCACAAAAGAGGCATTATTATTGGATTGACGGATAAGGTTTTCCAACTCTCTCATCCAAGATTTCACTAAAAGAAGAATTTAGAATTGACGATTAACATTCTTCTAAATAATGGCTATCCGCTCTCCTTCATTTTTTACACCGTAAACGTTTAAGATTGTGGTGTTCACGATCGAGAAACGAGCATATAGAGAGTATGAAAAGCAATACAGATGTGAATGAAAATAATACAGATACACGGAATATCTCGTATTTTAATGTTCCCTACATTAAGAATATTTCGGAACGTTTTCGACATTGTGTGAGGGACTTAGATATCAAACTCTCATATACAGGCATTAATAATTTACGCCGGTTTATTACAGTAGGCAAAGACAAACTACATAGCTTTTCTCGTAGCAATTTGGTATACAAAATCAATTGCATGGATTGTAACGCGTCTTATGTTGGACAGACGGGACGCTTACTGAAAACGAGAATTAAGGAGCATATGAGAAGCCATACGTCTGTCATTGCGGATTATAGAATCCTGAATCATAATTTGAATTTTGATGAGGTTGAAGTTTTGAATGAGGAGTTGTTTCTAGGGAAAAGATTGGTATCGGAGATGATCCATATAAAACGTCAGAAGAACGCCCTCAACCTCCATAGCGATACTATGAAATTGCATTCGGCATGTCTGCCTCTCATTGAACGACTATTTAAATTTTAATGTGTCGGTTACTATCATCATTTAAATTTGTGTTGTGTGCGATTTTATTTTCACTTCTGATCTTATATTTATTTATTTTGTTGACCGTTCACCGTCGATTGCACGTTATTGTTTGTCGTTCGCTTGTGGTGTGTACATGTTATCGCTGCTGCTCCCCGTAGTCTGAGTAAGTTTGCCTCTTTTCTGTTATTTTAAATTTTCATATGCTTTTGATTTTCATGTGTTTGACCATATCGGATATATATGTTACATTAGTGCATCTCTCCTTGCGCTTTGCACCGTTTAGGAGGCGGATTACATTGGATTATCGTGGGACGTGGCTGTGACTTACCTTTTCTTTCTCCTTTATGTTAGGATTATGTATGTAGATTTGTGCTTCTTATTAATGATCATTATTGATTAATTTTTTAATTTGCTGTATTTTTCGACTGTATCTTTTGTAGTCACTGAAGAAGACTCGAATTGAGCTCGAAACTTATGAAGATTTGAAGATTAAATGATCGGACATTTTAATAAGGAGTTTTCCTTTACGCTCTACACCTGCGTCGGCTCTTTATTGCCTTTTGCGTTCTATTTTTTTAGTATTATTATTTATATCACGAGCCTTTAATTTTCTAATTGTTGATTTAAGAATATTGTTGACGAATATGATTCTGAATTTCAGTCGCGCTACAAGATAACTAACTACAAAGATTGCATGGAACATGTCAAAAATTCGTCGATCTCTGTATGCGTCGGTGACTGCTACCATTTGTATTACATAATTAAAAATCGAAATCTTATTAGATCAAAAATGCTGCGTCCGATGATGGGATCATATATCACCCGCGAGAATTGGCCGCTGTATAATCGCGTCAACGATATTATACATCGGATGATGCAGGCTGATTTAATTAAAAAAGCTCAAAATAAATATCTCTCGGAAATGCGAAAAAGAAGAACATACCGTTTTAACGAAGAACAGCTTCAATGTAATATCGCTAAAACAGCTAACGTTCAGTTTTTATATACTTGGATTTGGATACGCTTGCGCCATTATAGTCTTTATGGAAATGGCAATCGGTAGTTCTGCTCCCATATGTCAAAACAGGAAAGTGATCGGGAAGAGAAAAAGGAAAAATACGAGAAAGAGAAATGAATTTAGAATGAACAAAAAACTTTCGACATTAGCATTTAAAACTGATTTGAATTTAAAAGATTGCATAAATGACAAATATTCTCAGTGAAGAAACAATGCATATCTAAATCATCCACATTAACAAATGTCAAAAATCAAAAACGATATGTGTCACAACGACAATGATACCGATGACAACGACGACAATAACAATAATAATTTCAGGAGTAGGACCACAATAATTACATATGGCTAATCTTTCTTCGCAAGAGCTGTGATATGCATAAGAAATATGCGAAAACATTTATTTCCGTTACTTGCACTTCACACACATTTTAACGCATAAATGCGCATTCTCATTGTTATGTTCTGAATAAAATTACAGCACGGAATTTCGTATAATGGAGTGTGTTTTAATTAATTACGAATTACATTTAACAACATCGGAACACTATTTCGATTTCAAGGCAATTTATTTTTAATGTCAAGGTCAAACCATGAAATTACTTATTAAATATTAATATTTTTCAAAAATTTATTTTTAAAACATTTACAAATATTAATCGATACTTGACAATTGCTATCGTGCTCGATCACATTGGATAAATTTCTTGACATGTGTGTGTGTATAAATTATAATTATTCAAAGAATCATATATAATTAAAAATAGATATATATATTCTATAATAAGTTAGTATTTAATTCAAAAATTATATTAATATTTTTCAAACATTTATGCAACATACATATTAATATAATGATTTTTAGAGAAGCAGATATCATTTACAATGAAGAATTAGATCATATCGGATGCAAAACGATAATAGCACACTTAGTTGCACGTAATATAATGCAAAAATATATTGGCAATCTGTTGGATTCATTTTATTGGTTTGAACTATGGTTAAATGAAGGCTTTATTATATTTCTCCAAACATATATCATCGATGAGATAATTTTATCTTTAATTCTATTTAAATATATAGTCAAATTAATTAATAGTATAACGTGTACAGAAAATTTTTAATATTTGTGAATCTTTTTTTGATATTTTTTCAATCAAAAACCTTTCTAACTCGAGTCTTATGATTACTTCAGTTTTTTAAATTCTTATCTATTTTTCAAATCCATTTAGAGAAATTTAATAAGAATATGACATGTACTCTAAATTTAAAATTATTGACATAAATTTAAATTTCACGACAAAAGGGCCACGAATGATAGTGCGTCACGCGCCTGGATAAAACATGAGTTATTAATAATTGATAGAATCTTTTAATTTTTAATTAATAAAATTATTAAGAAGAAACTTGCGTTAATAATTTTATTAACTTACAAACATTTCACAAAATCTTATAAATATATTTTTTGCCAAAAATACTAAGTATATACTTAAGAACATATTAAATGATTTCAGACCAATTATATTCTTACAAGTCACAGATTTAATTACAAAGGTAATATTCAATCGAGATCTTACCACTTCAACAGATTATTATAGACTGATGATGCCGTCGACATAACTGTAGCAAAGTATGTAAGATATGTATCAAGTAAATATTATGATTATAACAAGAGAATATCTTATTTTCATCGCTCGAGAAAGTAATATGTATATACTTATAATTTTTGTATCTCGTTTTCACTTATAAATTCATTTAAAAGAATTTTTCTCGAGAAAATTAATTAAGAAATGTATCTTGTGCGTAAAATAAAATTCTAATATTATACCAATTTTAATAAAGAATATGACAAATGGACTTATAATGAAGATAATGTGGAAAACGAAGTGACAATTCATTCATCGATTGTATTGTCAAACATAATATACGATATTCCTTTTTTTCCTTACGACTTCGCTGCGGCATCTTCAGATTTTTGGCGGCGGGTTTTGGCTTGACGGCATTTAAAGTAAGAATCCTTTTAGCGATGAAGTTTGTCAGGACGTCGTGATCCGGCTGATCGAGGGAATCAGATGTCGAGGATTCCCACACGAGTCGAGTCTGCGGATCGAAGAGCTCGACGACGAGGTGGTTGATGAGGTCCATCCCGTCTGAGGCGATGGGTCTGTCAATGCTCTCCTGAGCATTCACGGCGGTTGACAGCGTTGTAGGACACGAATTTTACAGATGCAGTAGGAAAACGTAAATATATTAAATAACTTATACAACTGGCTGTTGTAGACGCGGCTCAACTCCTCGGCAGTTTCAGACTTCATCCTTGGCATGGCGGTGAAGTTCTCGCTTATCTTCAAAGGGTTTACTTAAGATTGTCCAAGCTCGCTCATAATTATCTCCCGTGCACTATAAAACATTTTTGTGTAAATTTACAACTATTATAATGGACAGTGTTTGCCGGTATCTTATAATTTTATCTAGATAATTATCTAGATAAAAAACCGGCAAACACTGATAATGGGTAATATTGAGACCAACTATTAAAGGTGTATATTTACATATATTAGTAAATTTAGATATTATAGATAAAATTATTATCTTAAATAATAAATAAGCATCTTATACTAATAAATTTACATGTTAGAAGTAGATTTCTAGAAATGTTTATGTAATAATACATTTTGTATATTTATACAATTTCACATATTAAATTTAATTTAAAATTACATATATAATTTGTGTACAATTAGTGTACAGTTATGCTATTTATAACGAAAGTATATAAATTCATGTACTTTTACAAAAATTAGTTATTTTACTCTTTATTGCGTAAATATTTGTTTGTTAAGTGTAATTTTTAAATTTTATATAAATGTTACGAAAAATTGTACATTTACATAAAATCCAAAAATTACACTTTTCACCTTGTAATTTCTCATCAAATATAATATAAACGAATATTTCCGTTATAAATAACGTAATTGTTACACTGATTACATGTGTAATTTTACATACCTTTTTTTACAGTGTGATTGATGTTTCTTCAAGCGAGTAGCGGTCGTTATAAGCGGTTCGTTTAGCGGATTAACACAAGAGATGTTGGAAGTCCAAGCGGTCGTATAATGAAACGGCGGTTTTAACAAAGAGCGATTTGACAAAGCGGTTTGACTTCGAAAAGTGTAAGACTTCGGTGGATTCACGCGCGATGTCCATTATATATAACGAGCGGAATTTTCGGCTCGTTGCGACGTGGACCAATTAATTTTGTATCTTAGCGGTGACCTCATGGCACCGCGTACAATTGGTCGATGAGGTCTGACGTTGAGATTTTTGCGAATGCCATGCGCACGATCTTTTTCGATCAGCTGATTGGCAATCAGCTGATCGTGACGTATGGGCGCGCATGTCCGTAAGCTGCGTAGATTTCGGCGACGGTTGCAATAGAATGGCTTATTAGATCTCTATGCATAACCAGTTTTACTTGTATATCTGGAGCAAAAAAATCGTGTGCGACGGGAATTTATTGCACTGAAAAATTGTATTCTCAATTTAAGAATATGTCACTTATCTTTAGAATATATATCAAAATAGGCGCTAAGAGGAATCTTCTTGGCGTCTATTTTAGCATATATTTCATACCATTGACAGAAATATTTTCGAAAAATTTAGTTTCCTCAATAATAAATTCATGAAATTAGCCAAAATAGCGATTTTTGGGCTATTCAACTACAACTACCAAAAACCTGACGTTACACCCGAAGTAAAAAGTCAGATTCGGATTCAGCGCACAAAATTACGCCAAAAATCACTATTACATCTTAAAAGAAATTGAGAATACAATTTTTTCTGTACTGCTAAGAGGAGATTATAATAAATTTCTTATACAATCATATATCAATATGATACCTACAGCATTAATAAATGAAACATATCCTCGATTTGTATACGCTCTTGAAATTTAGCTCGGTCAAGATACTCCTACCTAATGTTCGAGAATTACAATTTCATCTATTTTTCGTGACGCATCGTTTCGTGTTAGCGGCATCTTCTCAACTCCCTTTTGGAGGTCTGTTACAGGTAAACCATAATAAATCAAGTTAATAAATATATAAATTTTATGAAAAACATGTATAATAATATCGAATGCCTAAAACTAATAGTATAATCAAAAGGATGTGATTCTATATAAAAAAGTAAGTGAAAATACATAATAAATATAGTAAATATAGTGAAATTTTCTTATATACACATTTCTTTCTTAGAGAAAACAAATTTGGTATTAAAATAGATGTGCACTTCATTTTCATTGATCTTAACAGCCCAAATTATATGTTACTTTTACTTACATTTATATTTCTTGTGTATCAGTTCTGACAGCTTACTTTTGTCGACGATAAAAATTAATTTTGTATCTCCTTCTCTTCAAATCTTTATATTCAAACTAGGCAATTAAATATTAATATATTTTTACAATAAATTAATTGAAAATAGAAATTTATATATATATTTTATGAATTTATTTATAATTATAATAATTAGACCTACGAAGAACTTTTTATTTTTAATCATCGCAATTCAAAAACGAAGTCTTCTAAATAAAATCATATTTACATAAATCTTTGTTTATCACTCTTGAGTCGCAGAGATTTCAAAATCCGTATGGCGTTTACTATAAACAATTAAATTATAAGAATATGAAAGATATCAATGTACGATAATTTACTAATTAAATAATATAACTCCATTATCTTAGTAAATAATAATGATAACCTTATATTATTTATAATTAATTATATCAATTATATTATTTATACCTAATTAATTATATTTTTTCTCCATAGAAAGAAACTCGCTATGGCATAATCCAGAAGGATTTTAATATCTTTACTATATTTATTATGTATTTTCAACTTACTTTTTTATATAGAATACATCTTTTGATTGTACTATTAGTTTTGAGGCATTCGATATTATTATACATGTTTTTCATAAAATTATATATTTATTAAATTGATTATTTCGATAAGCAAACCGAGACTCGGGGTTGTATAAATGCTCGCTCGTATCTCTGGTTAGCTTGGGAATATGACTCTCGGTCATATTCATGCATCGATCCAGACGATGGAATTGTTCTTTACACTTTTAATCCGTATTCGAACAGTACACTAGTCAACTGGTACGAAGTAGGACATGTCAAAGGGCGAGCCGGCCATCCTTGGATAATATTGAAGAGGAAATTCATAAATGGTATTTCATCTTTTTCTCTCTTCTTGTTTTCATCTAAAGAGCATACATATTATTCATACATATTAATTTTGAATAATATAAAATATCTTAATATAATGTAACATTTAATTTGTCTATTATTTGTTATATTATTTTAGCTAAGTATCTTTTAAGGAAGTTTTGTATGTACAATCCCAGCAAAAAGTTGCTGAATTTTTGAATAATATAAAATATCTTAATATAATGTAACATTTAATTTGTCTATTATTTGTTATATTATTTTAGCTAAATTTTTTTTGGGATGTTTTGTACAATCCCCAGCAAAAGTAGCTGAAAATCAATATTGACGAATATATCCACCTCTTTGGTATATTTTTGAGAGAAATAAGTGTGGAATATTACAATTTGATTTTAGCAAGCAGAGGTGTATTTTTTAATATTTATTGGTGTTTTTAATTAAATATTCTGAATTTTATTAATCGAAATGATTAAATTTTGGCAGAGAATTTCTCCTCAGGACAGATACATAACTAACTTCATTGAATTATATTTAAGATCTTTTTAACCAGTTAGTACTTGTATAATATTATTTGACCAAATATTTCTCTGTATCTAAACTTTTGCAAATTTTCAACAAATTCTGAATATTATTTCCATTTGTTTT
>JAPIVC010000626.1:0-41924 GCA_030586385.1 Camponotus fellah | reverse complement strand
CCATATATGTACTTATTGTGCAGGTAAACTTCCTAAAGGCTTAATGCCTGCGTATTGCACCTTGAATAATCTCCTTACAAATGATGTGCTCAAAGTAATATCATCTCTTAATACATTTAAAAAAATGATTATACAGAGAGTTAAAGCGTTTCAAACTGTCATCAAAATGGGAACTGTTATTAATAAAAAGTTGCCTCAAAAGCAAATGGTACAAAAAGTTAAAGGGAGAACATTTCATTTACCACTTCCGTTACAGGAGACGTTGAATAAATTATGTTTGAATACTGACCCAATAAATATTAATAACGAATTACATATTTTAGTTAGAGGTATTCCGACCAAATCAAAGATTATTGGAGAAGAGATGGTTAAAAAAATATTTGACGTTTTAACGTGATTAAAGCACAACAATGCTTTATACTCCCAAATTATACTGCCAAATGATCATAATGAATTAAACATTTTAGAACAATTAAAAAGTTCAGAGTTTCAAATGGAAGAGAGAGAAGTGACATTAGGTGATGTATCTGACAATGAGTCATTAAATAATCCGGTAAAAGAGACGAAAAATGATGTAGAAATTACATTAGACGATCAGCAGAAGGCAATGTTAACTCAAGTTACTGATGAAAATGACGGCTATTATGAATAATATACTATTTATTCTTTATATGAAAAGAAAGCAAATAGAAATTCGACAGACTTGTATCAAATGATAAAAATTCAGAATGAGTCTTTGGATAATCGTGAAAAAGATTTAGATTTAATGTGCTTTCCAGATTTATACCCTTTTGGAATTAATGGACAACATGAGATTAGGGAAGTTAAACTTCATGATCATGAATTTATTAAATGTCGTTTGACATCCACAGTACAGATTAAACAGATCAACAATACTTATTTTATTTGTTGAATAATGCAAATATGCGTCAGTTAAGCCGTGGAATTTATCATAAATTGAACGTAACTGATCCTCAAGTTCGTTATACGGCTGCAGAATATTTAGAAGCAATGTCAAAAGAACAGTTGGAATCTGATCTAGCAACAATATTTTCCACACTTGGAAATATGGAACAATATTGGCGTAAACCGAGAAGTAATTTAAGGTGTATGACGCAGCATTACGGACCTGCGACATGGTTTTTAACACTAAGTCCGAGTGAATGGTTATGGGAAGATTTAGGTGAATATATTCGTGAAGTAAATGAATGGCATGATGCTTCCTTATCCGTTAGCATACTTGTTGTTAAAGATCCTGTATCAACGTCCACGTTTCTCGATAATAAATTTCGGGCAATGCTTGATTTCATTAGCTCCAAAGATTATCCAATTGGAGAAGAAACGCACTATTTTTGGCAACGAGAATACCAAGGTAGAGGTATACAACATTTCCAATTATTAATTTGGATTAAAAATGTACCGATTTTTGGTGAATTTACTATTGAAGAAGTCTCCAAATTTATTTTACAATATATAAGCTGCAAAACGCCAGATGAAAATATTTCACCATTATTGTATAAACGTGTTGATACGCATCAGCGACATAAACATAACGATTATTGTCTTCGCTCTAAAAAAGTAAGACGTAAAGTTATTCGTCGGTGTCGTTTTGGGTTTCCTCGTCTCATTACTGAAACTTTCAATTCTATGAGAGATATGGCAACTTCGATAGCAGGTAGAAAACAATTGAAACATAAAAATAGGCAATACGACAATGTTTAGGAGAATATTTTTCAAGTCCCGTAAAAGGAAATGCATCTGATTTTTTTATGGCTCTTTGCGAAAAATATGATTGTATAAAAAGTTTAGTGAGGCATCAAATAACTTCTATTAGACAGTGTAAAACTTGTGATAATACAAAAACTATTGTTGATAATAATATTATTTCTATTCCTATTAACTCGAAAAAGAAAAGTTATAATCTTAATGATTTGTTAAATATTACGTTTTCACATTGGTGTCAATCGCATAATGAATTGTGTGAATATTGTACTGAAAATAATGTAATATTAAAAAATGAAATAATTGACAAAAGAGATAGTTGTGATTCGTTTAATATTTTTATCACAGGGTAATAAATTAATGAAAGCAACACACAACTTTAATTTGAGTGCTGTTCCAACAATTAAAATTTTATTAATAGATATTATTTATCTATTAATAGATGGACAGTTGTATAAGGGAAATTATTTATTTATACATTTTTTTTATCGATTCCCTTCCCCTCCTCGTCGGGAATTTAATTATGTATACATTTTTTTTACCGATTCCCTCCTCCTCCTCTACCAAAAATTCATACCGATTCCCTCTTCCTCCTCGTCGGGAATTTATTTATTTATACATTTTTTTTATCGATTCCCTCCTTCTCCTCGTCGGGAATTTAATTATTTATACATTTTTTTTATCGATTCCCTCCTCTTCTTCTACTAAAAATAGATTGATGAATGCTATATTTGATCATGGCTCAAGTATCGATGAAGGTTATTATACAGGGTGTCCGTCGATTTTCGACCTTAACGAAAAAAATAAGTAGATTGGCTCAAATTAAGAAAAAATTATCTATATTGTTTTGGGATTGTCGCAATAATTACGGAAAAATTAAATAAAGAAGATCAGCCAATCTGCGTGAATAGAAGCGCGCGGCGACGAGAGTCGTCCCACAGTAATCCGATACTAGTCGCGCCGCGAAGCGGTGGGCGGGTCACTCGAGACATGATACGATATATCGCAATACCGCGCCGAAAAATAACCCGTCCTTTTAGCGGCGAGAAAATGATGAGCTATCATTTCCACATCACCTTGCGGTAGATAGCATGGTGCGCTTTTTTTATAGTGGTTTCCCCCATAGGCCTATTCCACTTTCAATTTGGAAATTATTCAAAATGCCATTACTATACGCTGAATACATCGTAAATGTAAAAAATTAATGGTGACAGTACCTTTACAAAAAATTAATCCGTGATTGAAAATCCTTCGATAAAATGTATTACACGTTGATAATGATACGATGATAAAATGCTTCACGAATCCTTTCTTCATCTCGTACGAAAGCGCACTGCTGGACCGATTATCCTGATATTATGCACGACACGCAGTTTCACATAATTATTGCAAAACACATAAAATTGTACGGCCACTTGATTTTCGTTAACGCCTGGGAAATGATTCCATGTAAATTGCGGCCGCACGATAAGTATTTCCGCTAGTCCGTATGCCACAATCATATCCGTATATTCCTGCAGAATATACCTCATTTTCACTGTTAATTTACTACGCAAACACAAGATTTTATTAAAACGTCTTAGCTCTCGCACACTGTTATCACACTGCGTACGCCGGCAGCACGCAACTACAGCTGACAGCTGAGCGGACATGTGAGTGTAAGCGTACGTGTGACGCCTGCGCACTATGGTTGTCCGTTCAGCTGTAGTTGCGTGCTGCCGGTGTACGCAGTGTGATAACGGCGTGCGAGAGCTAAGACGTTTTAATAAAATCTTGTGTTTGCGTAGTAAATTAACAGTGAAATGATGTTACTCTGCAGGAATATACGGATATGATTGTGGCATACGGACTAACGGGAGAAAATACTTATCGTGCCGCAATTTACATGGAATCATTTCTCGGGCGTGCACGAAAACCAAGTGACCGTACAATTTTACGTGTTGTGCAATAATTATGTGAAACTGGGTCGTCGCAATATCGGGATAATCGGTTCAGCAGTGCGTCTTCGTGTGCGAGATGAAGAAAAGATTCGTGAAGCATTTTATCATCGTATCGTTCAACGTGGAATCATTTATCGAAGGATTTTCAATCACGATCATTTATAAAGGTACTGTCACCATTAATTTTTTACATTTACGATGTATTCAGCGTATAGTAATGGCATTTTTCAAATTGAGAGTGGAATAGGCCTATGAAACCACTATAAAAAAGCGCACCATGCTATCTACCGCTGGGTAAATGATAGCGCATCATTTTTCGCCGCTAAAAGGACGGGTCATTTTTCGGCGCGGTATTGCGATATATCGTATCATGTCTCGAGCGACCCCCCACCGCTTCGCGGCGCGACTATATCGGATACAGTGGGACGACTCTCGTCGCCCGCGCTTCTATTCACGCAGTTTGCCGATCTTCTTTATTTAATTTTCCGTAATTATTGCGACAATCCCAAAACAATATAGATAATTTTTTCTTAATTTGAGCCAATCTACTTATTTTTTTCGTTAAGGTCGAAAATCGACGGACACCCTGTATAAGTATGTACAGAGAAGGAATATCTAATATTTGGATCGAAGCTAATGATGCTCAAGTTAAAAAAAGGCAGTGACCTAGAGGTGCTAAAAATGCTTACTTTTTTTACAAAAGATGGCTAGTAAATAATATATATCGAAAATTATAAAATAAAGAAGCAGTTAAAAAAAATTTTTTTTTAAATATATTTATGTAATATCTAACTTGTAATTAATATTTAATTATTTAATAATTATATTTCGATCAGTCCCATATAAAAAAATGTTATAATGTATCAACAATAACTTCATGAAGACTGCTTCATATTCTGCATTATTTATGAACTGTGAAAAAATATTTAGGTAAGTTGCCAATAATTTGTCTTTATTTTCTTTACTATTTAAAATAGAATTAAATAACTCACTTTTTCTCCGTTTCATTTATATATTCAATGATTAGATAAGCAAAGCAACGATTATTCATTGATTTATAAGTATTAATTGTGAATAATAAATGTAGATTTCTAATGACATATTGATTTGTAATTATTCGTTATTTTTGCAATAAGAATAGCAAACAAGTTTGAAGGATCTGAATATCTGTATAGTAAGCAAAGAGGACCGCCGAATTTTAATGAAAATATGACGGGAGTGGTGGAGGATTCTTTGCTCATTTATTTAAAGATGTTTAATATATAGTACAAAAAAGAGTGATATCCCTAAATAAATTATCCTTTTAAAAAAAACGGAACAGATCGATCTGCTGTACAGATTACACTTAGGAATGTCACGGGCGACTTCCACATGAAGTGCCGTCGGATAGTACGAGTCGGAATCAGGGATCGTAATAACGAGAGCGTGTGCGTATGGTTAGAAAAAAAAATGTATTTATTGTGTGTAAGTGTGTGTGTGGTGTACAGAGTGTATGTGTGTGCGTGTGTGTGTAGGCGCGTGTATTATGGACGCCGAGTGCGTCTATGGTGACGCGAGATTACGAGAGACGCGGCGCTCGTGGTATTGCCAGCGCGTGGCACGGACGGTGTGAACGCGTGGTCCAATATCCGGAAATGCTTCCGCTCGACCGAACTAAATCGGCGCGCAAGAGATTCGTGAGAAAAGAGTGCAATCCGCTCGCTCGCGATACGGATGCGGTTCGGTACAAAATTTCGATGCGCGTCGTGGATCTTTATTTGATATGCGCGTGTTTATGTTTCCGCGCGGTCAATGACTGCTGTCGTAGCGCGCGTCGTGTTTTCTATGCGCGTGTCTGGGCGCTCGGTCTAGCCCGGTTTTTCTGGCGGTGATAAGCCAGGTTGTAATTCCGCGAATTATAATTGTTGTCCGCGACGCGGATCTTCCTCGGAAGTATCGCGGTATTTCCCGTGGTTGGAAATGGAATTTCGAGGAACGCCGTGCCGACGAGAACTACTCGTCCGGGGTGGCTCTGCTCTCCACCTCGAGATGAAATGCACGGCGTATGGTGGTCGGATCGTGGACCGTGGTGTCGAGATCTCTCGACCGAACCGGGTGCGCTCAGGTTCGTTCTTTTCGGTCGGTTGTAGAAGAAGATGGAAAGAGCCTTGA
Source organism: Camponotus fellah (assembly GCA_030586385.1). NCBI lineage: Eukaryota > Metazoa > Arthropoda > Insecta > Hymenoptera > Formicidae > Camponotus > Camponotus fellah. The sequence continues at coordinate 36,111 of JAPIVC010000626.1, read as the reverse complement.
TCGAGGATCGAGAACACTCGATGGAGGAAGAGTTCGCTCTACCTCTTTTCCTCGGATCTTTTTGGCTACTCTTCAGGAGCGGTCTAGGTTTTTCTGAGCTAGTTCACTCGCTGTGAGCTAGCTGGAAAAAGGTGATTAGTCTGCCGAACATGCCTGTTTTATACCGGGCTAATTGCCCGCGCCGGCTGCGGCGGTATTCCCCCTTCCGAACGGGTTATCGGAAAACGGTACGGTCGGGGCCCGTTCGGAGGGATCGGGGTGCGCGCCGAGCGCAGGTTTTCGCCGGTCGACGGTTCGGGGCATGTCGGCAGCGCTCGGCGGTGTTCGGCTCGTCGTTTAACGGCTCGTTGTTCGTTTAAAAAAGTGGGCGCACCGCGCCTGCCTTGCCCGGCGGATGTTCTGCCGGGCGGCAGCTCCGGCGGATCGCATGCCGGGTAAACGATGCATTTAAGGGGGGTGCACGGGGTGCATCGTTACATCACCCCCCCTTAATGCTGTGCCTGAATTTGAGGCACTTTCTTAGCTCGGTGTTCCGGAGCGGTCGGACTGGTGGTCGGTCGGACGTATGGACTTTCAGGAGTGGACGGCTCTAGTTTATTTTTCGCTTATAGCGAAGCTTTCCGTCCCCGGAAAAACGCAAGATCCATCGTCCTTGCGGTGTCCGGCTTATATCGCCGACTCACATGTACCGCGAAATGCGGTACCTCTACGATGAGGCCCGGTTCTATCTCCACCTTGATCGGTGGCGCTGTGAGGGGACCCATTGGCCGCAGGATCTCCTCCTTCGGGGCCTCGGCTGCGGTCTTCTGCAGTGGCAGTGGTGGCCTCTCATACGGCCTCGTCGGACGCCTGGCTGGTGGTGGCGGTGGCTGTGCCAGGAGCATTTCCGCTTCCTGGCGTTCTGTTGGTCGGAACGCACTCCAATTCGCGTATAACACGGCCGTACACGACGCAACGGGATACACCAGCATTTCTGAATTGCGGCCGCGAATTGATCTCGCCTATGGACGATGACCCGCCGAACAGTCAACCGTCGGCTCCTGAATCAATTAAGAGACAGTTGGAAGAAGCCAACGAGCTTGTCAAGATCAACCTCGCCAGAGCTTTCGAAAGGCAAAAACATTTCTATGATCTAAGAAGAAGAGCCTGGAAACCACATGTTGGCGAATGGGTGTGGAGAAGAGATCACCAATTATCCAAAAAAGCGGCAAATTTCAATGCGAAACTCGCGCCGAAATACAGCGGGCCCTACGAAGTGCGTCGAGTAATATCGCCTGTAATCGTAGATCTCCGTAGCAGGCGAGGGAAGTGGCTCCGGCACGTTCACATACAAGATTTAAAATCAGCAACAACCGATACCGGGCACAAGGACAACAACAATAACAACAACGACGATGACAATAGCGAGGACGAAAGCGAGTGACTTGATCCCCGCAAGTCACTTCGAATCGAGATGTCGAGTAACGAAGACATCTTACGAGCGATCGAGGACTACCTCGGCGAACCTTCCGCCACCGAAGCGCAACCCGCGCCTCCGGCTCCGCCACCTGAGCAGCAGCCGCCGCAGCCGCGGCCGCCACGGGTCGGAACGATCGTCCAGCGTTCCGACCAACAGAACGCCAGGAAGCGGGAAATGCTCCTGGCACAGCCACCGCCACCACCAGCCAGGCGTCCGACGAGGCCGTATGAGAGGCCACCACTGCCACTGCAGAAGACCGCAGCCGAGGCCCCGAAGGAGGAGATCCTGCGGCCAATGGGTCCCCTCCAGCGCCACCGATCAAGGTGGAGATAGAACCGGGCCTCATCGTAGAGGTACCGCATTTCGCGGTACATGTGAGTCGGCGATATAAGCCGCGGACACCGCAAGGACGATGGATCTTGCGTTTTTCCGGGACGGAAAGCTTCGCTATAAGCGAAAAATAAACTAGAGCCGTCCACTCCTGAAGGTCCATACGTCCGACCGACCACCAGTCCGACCGCTCCGAACACCGAGCTAAGAAAGTGCCTCAAATTCAGGCACAGCATTAAGGGGGGGGTGATGTAACGATGCACCCCGTGCACCCCCTTAATGCATCGTTTACCCGGCATGCGATCCGCCGGAAGCTGCCGCCCGGCAGAACATCCGCCGGGCAAGGCAGGGCGCGGTGCGCCCACTTTTTAAACGAACAACGGGCCGTTAAACGACGAGCCGAACACCGCCGAGCGCCTGCCGACATGCCCCGAACCGTCGACCGGCGAAAACCCGCGCTCGGCGCTGCACGACCCCCTCCGAACGGGCCCCGACCGTACCGTTTTCCGATAACCCGTTCGGAAGGGGAATACCGCCGCGCCGGCGCGGGCAATTAGCCTGGTATAAAACAGGCATGTTCGGCAGACTAATGACCTTTTTCCAGCTAGCTCACAGCGAGTGAACTAGCTCCGAAAACCTAGACCGCTCCTGAAGAATAGCCAAAAAGATCCGAGGAAAGAGGTAGGGCGAACTCTTCCTCCATCGAGTGTTCTCGATCCTCGATCAAGGCTCTTTCCATCTTCTTTCTACAACCGACCGAAAAGAACGAACCCGAGCGCACTCCGGTTCGGTCGAGAGATCTCGACACCACGGTCCACGATCCGACCACCATACGCCGTGCATTTCATCTCGAGGTGGAGAGCAGAGCCACCCCGGACGAGTAGTTCTCGTCGGCACGGCGTTCCTCGAAATTCCATTTCCAACCACGGGAAATACCGCGATACTTCCGAGGAAGATCCGCGTCGCGGACAACAATTATAATTCGCGGAATTACAACCTGGCTTATCACCGCCAGAAAAACCGGGCTAGACCGAGCGCCCAGACACGCGCATAGAAAACCCGACGCGCGCTACGACAGCAGTCATTGACCGCGCGGAAACATAAACACGCGCATATCAAATAAAGATCCACGACGCGCATCGAAATTTTGTACCGAACCGCATCCGTATCGCGAGCGAGCGGATTGCACTCTTTCTCACGAATCTCTTGCGCGCCGATTTAGTTCGGTCGAGCGGAAGCATTTCCGGATATTGGACCACGCGTTCACACCGTCCGTGCCACGCGCTGGCAATACCACGAGCGCCGCGTCTCTCGTAATCTCGCGTCACCATAGACGCACTCGGCGTCCATAATACACGCGCCTACACACACACACACACATACACTCTGTACACCACACACACACTTACACACAATAAATACATTTTTTTCTAACCATACGCACACGCTCTCGTTATTACGATCCCTGATCCCGACTCGTACTATCCGACGGCACTTCATGTGGAAGTCGCCCGTGACAATGAACCAGGGGCGATTCCCCGACTAGCAGCCCGGACACCGGCAAACATAGATTTCCGGACACCCCGGCCACGGGAATGGCGTTTTCCTACGACGGTAAAACGATTAATCAAATTCGCAAATGGGGATGCCATTTTGATGGCCGGGACCCCGCCGCTTTTTAGAAAGGGTGGGGGAGTTAAGACATGCGTATGGGTTCACGACAACACAACTCTTACAGGGGCTCCCCGAATTATTAAAAGGAGACACGCTATTGTGGTACAGAAATTACCGGGACTCATGGGAAACGTGGAATGAATTCGAACGCGATTTCCGGAGACAATTTTTCCTCGACGATACGCGGCTACATTGCGTCGAGAAATTATGGGGCGACATCAGCAATCGACGGAAAAGTTTGCACAGTACGTCACGGTAATGATGACACTGATGCGTCGGGCCGGAGGGTACTCGCGAGACGAGCAGCTCGATATCATTTACGAAAATATGAACCCGGCTTATAAACATTACGTGAGGATCGACGACGTACACGGCATAGTAGAATTACAGACCCGGGCCGCGGAATTCGAAGACATACTACAAGAACAGAAAGACGCGGCAAAACGCGAAAAGACACCGCAAAACCGGCAATAAGGGTATATAACAAGAAAGATTGCTGCTGGCGATGCAAGCAAAGAGGGCACGCGCGCGCAGTGCCAGAGACAAGCAAAGAAATTTTGCTCCCAATGCGGGCGGGACGGAGTCCTAACAAGAGCTGCCACCCGAAGGCGGGAAAAGCCTCCGGCCCGGGGAAGCGCGGTCGCGAACACACCCCCGAGCCCCGCATAACATTCACGCCGCGACCGCACATAACGATAATTATTCAAGGACAAAAATACCAAGGCCTTGCTAGAGGAGACGGAGATCTCCCTAGTTAATCACATCACAGCCCCAGAATTGAACAGAAAAGGGTTCAAAACCCAAGGAGAAAGGGGGCGGTAAGCCTGGCAAACGGATCCACGGGCGAAACGCAGGGATACATGGAACTTCCGGTTCAAGTAAACGAACAGACGATCAGGCACACCTTCTTCATCCTCCCACATATGGAGGACAGAGTAATCATAGGGATCGATCTGCTGTACAGATTACACTTAGGAATGTCACGGGCGACTTCCACATGAAGTGCCGTCGGATAGTACGAGTCGGGATCAGGGATCGTAATAACGAGAGCGTGTGCGTATGGTTAGAAAAAAAATGTATTTATTGTGTGTAAGTGTGTGTGGTGTACAGAGTGTATGTGTGTGCGTGTGTGTAGGCGCGTGTATTATGGACGCCGAGTGCGTCTATGGTGACGCGAGATTACGAGAACGCGGCGCTCGTGGTATTGCCAGCGCGTGGCACGGACGGTGTGAACGCGTGGTCCAATATCCGGAAATGCTTCCGCTCGACCGAACTAAATCGGCGCGCAAGAGATTCGTGAGAAAAGAGTGCAATCCGCTCGCTCGCGATACGGATGCGGTTCGGTACAAAATTTCGATGCGCGTCGTGGATCTTTATTTGATATGCGCGTGTTTATGTTCCGCGCGGTCAATGACTGCTGTCGTAGCGCGCGTCGTGTTTTTCTATGCGCGTGTCTGGGCGCTCGGTCTAGCCCGGTTTTTCTGGCGGTGATAAGCCAGGTTGTAATTCCGCCAATTATAATTGTTGTCCGCGACGCGATCTTCCTCGGAAGTATCGCGGTATTTCCCGTGGTTGGAAATGGAATTTCGAGGAACGCCGTGCCGACGAGAACTACTCGTCCGGGGTGGCTCTGCTCTCCACCTCGAGATGAAATGCACGGCGTATGGTGGTCGGATCGTGGACCGTGGTGTCGAGATCTCTCGACCGAACCGGAGTGCGCTCGGGTTCGTTCTTTTCGTGGTTGTAGAAGAAGATGGAAAGAGCCTTGATCGAGGATCGAGAACACTCGATGGAGGAAGAGTTCGCTCTACCTCTTTTCCTCGGATCTTTTGGCTACTCTTCAGGAGCGGTCTAGGTTTTCGGAGCTAGTTCACTCGCTGTGAGCTAGCTGGAAAAGGTCATAGTCTGCCGAACATGCCTGTTTTATACCAGGCTAATTGCCCGCGCCGGCGCGCGGGTATTCCCCTTCCGAACGGGTTATCGGAAAACGGTACGGTCGGGGCCCGTTCGGAGGGATCGGGGTGCGCGCCGAGCGCTGGTTTTCGCCGGTCGACGGTTCGGGGCATGTCGACAGCGCTCGGCGGTGTTCGGCTCGTCGTTTAACGGCTCGTTGTTCGTTTAAAAAAAGTGGGCGCCCGCGCCCCTGCTTTGCCCGGCGGATGTTCTGCCGGGCGGCAGCTTCCGGCGGATCGCATGCCGGGTAAACGATGCATTTAAGGGGTGCACGGGGTGCATCGTTACATCACCCCCTTAATGCTGTGCCTGAATTTGAGGCACTTTCTTGGCTCGGTGTTCGGGGCGGTCGGACTGGTGGTCGGTCGGACGTATGGACCTTCAGGTGGACGATCTAGTTTATTTTTCGCTTATTAGCGAAGCTTTCCGTCCCCGGAAAAACGCAAGATCCATCGTCCTTGCAGTGTCCGCGGCTTATATCGCCGACTCACATGTACCGCGAAATGCGGTACCTCTACGATGAGGCCCGGTTTATCTCCACCTTGATCGGTGGCGCTGTGGGGGGACCCATTGGCCGCAGGATCTCCTCCTTCGGGGCCTCGGCTGCGGTCTTCTGCAGTGGCAGTGGTGGCCTCTCATCGGCCTCGTCGGACGCCTGGCTGGTGGTGGCGGTGGCTGTGCCAGGAGCATTTCCCGCTTCCTGGCGTTCTGTTGGTCGGAACGCTGGACGATCGTTCCGACCCGTGGCGGCCGCGGCTGCGGCGGCTCAGGTGGCGGAGCCGGAGGCGCGGGTTGCGCTTCGGTGGCGGAAGGTTCGCCGAGGTAGTCCTCGATCGCTCGTAGGATGTCTTCGTTACTCGACATCTCGATTCGAAGTGACTTGCGGGGATCAAGTCACTCGCTTTCGTCCTCGCTATTGTCATCGTCGTTGTTGTTATTGTTGTTGTCCTTGTGCCCGGTATCGGTTGTTGCTGATTTTAAATCTTGTATGTGAACGTGCGGAGCCACTTCCCTCGCCTGCTACGGAGATCTACGATTACAGGCGATATTACCCGACGCACTTCGTAAGGGCCCGCTGTATTTCGGCGCGAGTTTCGCATTGAAATTTGCCGCTTTTTGGATAATTGGTGATCTCTTCTCCACACCCATTCGCCAACATGTGGTTTCCAGGCTCTTCTTCTTAGATCATAGAAATGTTTTTGCCTTTCGAAAGCTCTGGCGAGGTTGATCTTGACGAGCTCGTTGGCTTCTTCCAACTGTCTCTTAATTGATTCCGGAGCCGACGGTTGACTGTTCGGCGGGTCATCGTCCATAGGCGAGATCAATTCGCGGCCGCAATTCAGAAATGCTGGTGTGTATCCCGTTGCGTCGTGTACGGCCGTGTTATACGCGGGTGGAGTGCGTTCACTTTCTCATCCCAGGTCCTTTGGTCTTTGCCGACGTATTGGCTTATCATTGTTTTTACTGAGCGGTTAGTCCTCTCCACTGGATTGCAATGCGGTGGTATGCCGGTGTGGTTACGTGCTTGATATTGCATTCCTCCAGTCTTTTTCCAGTTGCCGAGATCGTAACTGTGTGCCATTATCTGACAAGATACTTTCTGGTTTGCCATGTCGCAGGATTATGTTGTTTGTCACAGCCTGTGTGACGGCGTCAGCCGTGGCTCGGCGTAGCGGTACTAGCTCGGTCCATTTTGAAAAACGGTCCTGCATGACCTAGCAGCCATGTGTGTCCCTTTTTAGACCTGGGCATTGGGCCGATTAGGTCAATGCATACTTGTTGCCAGGGTCTTCTAATCTCCGTGGCGTGTAATTTCCCCGGTGGTTTTCTTGTGACGCCTTGTGGCTCTGGCAATTCTCGCAGTTCCGAACATATTTTGCTATATCTCGGAACATTCCTGGCCAATAATGTCCCTCGGCAATCCTTGCTATTGTCTTTGCGATGCCGAGATGTCCGGCTGTTGGCGCGTCGTGGTACTTTTGAAGTACCTTCTGACGAACTGGGGTCGGAATGCACAGTTTCCATTGAGCGTCGCTATTTTCCTCTTTGAAGTTTAGCGTGTGCAGGATGTGTCTATATAGCTTCCCCTCCTTTATCCTGTATTCCCGGTCTGTTTTCTGGATCCTGGCGTACTTGCTCTAAGGTTCGATCGTACCATCGGCAGCGTCGTCGTTTCACGGCACCGATTTCGGGATGTCGCGACAGCGCGTCTGCCACGCGGTTCTGTACCCCTCGCCGGTACTTTATGTCGAACTCATATTGCTGCAACTCGAACACCCAATGTCCGAGTCATCCGGTCGGAGATTCTAACTTTTGTAGTCATTTCAAGGCTTGATGGTCAGTTATGACCGTGAAAGCGTAGCCCTCTAAGTAACTTTTCATCCGCCGGATTCCCCCAGACGATCGCTAGGCATTCGAGTTCGGTTGCCGAGTAGTTACGTTCCGCAGCGTTTAACGTTCGACTCGCGTACGCTATCACTCTTTCGCCGTTTTCGTGTTGTTGGGTCAGAACCGCACCCAAGCCGGAGGTGCTTGCGTCGGTTTGCAATACAAAACGTTTCGAAAAATCTGGACAGGCCAACACTGGGGCGGAAACCAACTTCGCTTTTAATGTGCGGAATGCTTCTGCTTGTTCGTTTCCCCATGTCCAGCGCGCGTTTTTTTTTGTTAATCGGGTAAGCGGTGCCGCTATCTCGGAGAAACTCGCAATGAAACGCCGATACCACGAGGCCATCCCGATAAATTGCCGAATCTGTTTGACAGTTCGCGGTTCCCGGCCAATCGGCCACGGCGCTGACTTTTTCCGGATCGGTCCGAATCCCTTCCCGGTCTATAATATGCCCCAGATATCTTAATTTATCTACGCAAAATTTGCACTTGTCCGGGTTCAGCCGCAATTGTGCATTTCGAAGGCGACGAAAGGTCTCGGCGAGCAGCTCGAGGTGTTCGTGGAATGTTTTACTGATCACGATAATGTCGTCTAAATAAACGAAAACGTGAGGCTCTAAGTCCGGCCCGAGGACTGCATCTAGTAGTCTCTGAAATGTGGCCGGTGCCGAGTGCAGTCCGAATGGCATTACCGTGAATTGATATAATCCCTTTCCAGGAACCGTAAATGCGGTTATTGGTCGGCTTTTGGGCGCGGGCGGCACCTGCCAGTAGCCGCTTTTTAAATCGAGCATGGATAGGTAACGCGCTTCTCTCAGTTTGTCAAGTGTCGCGGGGATTTGTGGTAGCGGATATGCGTCTTTGTGCGTTACGTTATTTACGCGGCGGAAATCTATGCAGAACCGGTGCTTGCCGTCTTTCTTTTACTATCACGATTGGAGAGCTCCACGGGCTATGTGACGGTTCGATCACGCCTTGTTCTATCATTTCGTCCACTTCTTTGTCGATAATAGCCTGCATAGCTGGATTGCGTGGTCGGTATCTTTGCTTGATGGGCGTTTCATCTTTTAATCTGATGAGGTGTTCTGCTTTGTCCGTTGGTCCGCGGACTTCCTTAATTGCTCCAATTCCTTCTCCAGGAATTGTTGTAATCGCTCCCTTTCCTCTGGAGTCTGCACGGCTAGTCCCCGATTGCATTGCATTTTGGTAGCATCTTTTTACATATTTCGGTGGTGGTGGAATTCTTAAGTGTAATCTGTACAGCAGATCGATCCCTATGATTACTCTGTCCTCCATATGTGGGAGGATGAAGAAGGTGTGCCTGATCGTCTGTTCGTTTACTTGAACCGGAAGTTCCATGTATCCCTGCATTTCGCCCGTGGATCTGTTTGCCAGGCTTACCGCCCCCTTTCTCCTTGGGTTTCGAACCCCTTTCTGTTCAATTCTTGGGCTGTGATGTGATTAACTAGGGAGATCTCCGATCCTCCGTCTAGCAAGGCTTGGTATTTTTGTCCTTGAATAATTATCGTTATGTGCGGTCGCGGCGTGAATGTTATGCGGGGCTCGGGGTTGTGTTCGCGACCGCGCTTTCCCCGGCCCCGGAGGCTTTTCCCGCCTTCGGGTGGCAGTCTCTTGTTAGGACTCCGTCCCGCCCGCATTGGGAGCAAAATTTCTTTGCTTGTCTCTGGCACTGCGCACGCGTGTGCCCTCTTTGCTTGCATCGCCAGCAGCAATCTTTTTGTTATATACCGCTGCTATTGCCGGTTTTGCGGTGTCTTTTCGCGTTTTGCCGCGTCTTTCTGTTCTTGTAGTATGTCTTCGAATTCCGCGGCCCGGGTCTGTAATTCTACTATGCCGTGTACGTCGTCGATCCTCACGTAATGTTTATAAGCCGGGTTCATATTTTCGTAAATGATATCGAGCTGCTCGTCTCGCGAGTACCCTCCGGCCCGACGCATCAGTGTCATCATTACCGTGACGTACTGTGCAAACTTTTCCGTCGATTGCTGATGTCGCCCCATAATTTCTCGACGCAATGTAGCCGCGTATCGTCGAGGTAAAAATTGTCTCCGGAAATCGCGTTCGAATTCATTCCACGTTTCCCATGAGTCCCGGTAATTTCTGTACCACAATAGCGTGTCTCCTTTTAATAATTCGGGGAGCCCCTGTAAGAGTTGTGTTGTCGTGAACCACATACGCCTGTCTTAACTCCCCCACCCTTTCTAAAAGCGGCGGGGTCCCGGCCATCAAAAAGGCATCCCCATTTGCGAATTTGATTAATCGTTTTACCGTCGTAGGAAAACGCCATTTCCGTGGCCGTGGGTGTCCGGAAATCTATGTTTGCCGGTGTCGGGGCTGCTAGTCGGGGAATCGCCCCCTGGGTTCCCACTTCCCCTGCGTACGCCTCGAAAGCGTCGACCTGTTCGGGATGTTCCTCCGCGAATCGACTCATTCGTTTGCGAAGTTCCTCCAAAGTACCCGCGTCTTCTATATTTAGCGCTTTCGCCATCGTAATCAATTGGTCTTTACTTAATCTATAGATCCACGCTTTCATTCTTATGTATGCACGCTCTATTCGTATTCTAGTTTTACTACTGTTCGGGCGCCAATGTCACGGGCGACTTCCACATGAAGTGCCGTCGGATAGTACGAGTCGGGATCAGGGATCGTAATAACGAGAGCGTGTGCGTATGGTTAGAAAAAAAAAATGTATTTATTGTGTGTAAGTGTGTGTGTGGTGTACAGAGTGTATGTGTGTGCGTGTGTGTGTAGGCGCGTGTATTATGGACGCCGAGTGCGTCTATGGTGACGCGAGATTACGAGAGACGCGGCGCTCGTGGTATTGCCAGCGCGTGGCACGGACGGTGTGAACGCGTGGTCCAATATCCGGAAATGCTTCCGCTCGACCGAACTAAATCGGCGCGCAAGAGATTCGTGAGAAAAGAGTGCAATCCGCTCGCTCGCAATACGGATGCGGTTCGGTACAAAATTTCGATGCGCGTCGTGGATCTTTATTTGATATGCGCGTGTTTATGTTTCCGCGCGGTCAATGACTGCTGTCGTAGCGCGCGTCGTGTTTTTCTATGCGCGTGTCTGGGCGCTCGGTCTAGCCCGGTTTTTCTGGCGGTGATAAGGCAGGTTGTAATTCCGCGAATTCTAATTGTTGTCCGCGATGCGGATCTTCCTCGGAAGTATTGCGGTATTTCCCGTGGTTGGAAATGGAATTTCGAGGAACGCCGTGCCGACGAGAACTACTCGTCCGGGGTGGCTCTGCTCTCCACCTCGAGATGAAATGCACGGCGTATGGTGGTCGGATCGTGGACCGTGGTGTCCAGATCTCTCGACCGAACCGGAGTGCGCTCGGGTTCGTTCTTTTCGGTCGGTTGTAGAAAGAAGATGGAAAGAGCCTTGATCGAGGATCGAGAACACTCGATGGAGGAAGAGTTCGCTCTACCTCTTTTCCTCGGATCTTTTTGGCTACTCTTCAGGAGCGGTCTAGGTTTTCGGAGCTAGTTCACTCGCTGTGAGCTAGCTGGAAAAAGGTCATTAGTCTGCCGAACATGCCTGTTTTATACCGGGCTAATTGCCCGCGCCGGCGCGCGGCGGTATTCCCCCTTCCGAACGGGTTATCGGAAAACGGTACGGTCGGGGCCCGTTCGGAGGGGATCGGGGTGCGCGCCGAGCGCGGGTTTTCGCCGGTCGACGGTTCGGGGCATGTCGGCAGCGCTCGGCGGTGTTCGGCTCGTCGTTTAACGGCTCGTTGTTCGTTTAAAAAGTGGGTGCACCGCCCCTGCCTTTGCCCGGCGGATGTTCTGCCGGGCGGCAGCTCCGGCGGATCGCATGCCGGGTAAACGATGCAATTTAAGGGGGTGCACGGGGTGCATCGTTACAAAAAAGATAAAAAAGGTGCTAAGTCCGCGTAAAAAACAATAAAAATAGTTATCTGCACAAAATAGTGTTATTTTAAACCGTAAAAAATTATTCTACAAATTATTCTAAATTTGTGTAAAATTGTATATCCTACAAAAATAATGATATCAAAAAAATTGTGCTAAGTGAAAATAAAAATTTATAAAAATATTTTAACCAAAAAAAATTATACAAAGTAGTTGTTTTAATTTTCTACATTATATCCTAGAAAAATAATGATATCGAAAAATTAAGCTAATTGAAAATATTATAAAAACTTAAAATATTTTAACTAAAAACAATTGTACAAAATAATTATTTTAATTTCCTACAAATAATATTAAAAAGTTGCGCCAACTGAATAAAAATTTTTACTATAAAATATACATATTTCTTTTTTATTTCTAATATTAAAAGAAAAATGATATTAAATGAATTGTAATATATCTATTATAAAAAATCGTTGAAAATATGAACAATCATATATATTGCAATAATCATATGCATATATACTGAAAAGTTTAATTAAAAAAAAAAAGAAAATGATAATACAAAATACAAAATTAAAAATTATTAAAAAAATTAAAAATTAAAATTATGCATATATTAATAAAAAATTAATTTATAATGTTTAAAAATTCTTTTATATATTATTTTGAATAAAAAGCAAAATATTTTATACCGAAATAAAATATTTTTAACAATAAGAATTTAAAAGCTCCTAATATATTAAATATAAATTTGAAATTAAAATATAAAAAATTAAAAGTATTTTTATTTGATTTTTCTCTTTTTCTTTTTACTTTTTTTTTACAAAGCTACGTATAATGATGTTTGGAATTTTATGTTTTAATATATATATATATATATATATATATATATATATGTGTGTATGTATGTATATATGTATATATAAATATGTTTGGAATTTGGAATAATAAAATTACGGACGTGACAGTATATATATATATATATACTGTCCGGCGATCCATAGATCCCTAGATCTAGCAGAAATTTTTTCTTTTCTCATTATTCTCTATCCAATAAGCTACAAACACAAACTAACATAAAACCAAGAGAGAGACACACTTATATGTCACTTATAATAAAATGTGAATCTGAGAAAGAGGTATATGAATCATTTATACGAGCAAGATGGACTTATATGTAATACTTAGGAAAGATAAAGATCGATATAAGGAAGTCCTTTTAAATATAAACTTCTTTTATTATACAACTATATAAAAATATAATGTAAAATATGTCTGAAAGATTAAAGAGAATCTATTCATGTAAAAATCATGATAAATGATCAATTTTATAAATAATTATTAAATGTAAATAATAATTAAATAAAATAAACGTTATAAAAAGCTCTTCAAAATTAACAAATTAAAATGAATAATAAAAGGCAGTAAAGAGCCAACGCAGTTGTAGGGCGTGAAAAATCTTTTACAAGACAATCAATTTTTAAGAATCCTTCTTCTTTATTCCATCAAACGTTTCGGACTCAATTCGAGCCTTCTTCAGTGATTATGCATGCATAGTCTATAAGAGCGACGCGACTTCGTTAGAGCCGATCCACCCAAGAATAATTAAATAATTATTATAATTCTTTGAAAAGGGTCATTTATCGTAATTTATTATAATGTATGTAAGATACGACTTTGCAAGCAATGCATTCGGAGAATTAAGTTAATACGTATTCCTAGAAAAACTTTCTCTTAAAGACCATCCAAGAAGTTCGCAAAAATTTCATAGCTAAAGAATTTGTTCTTAAAACTCCGTCAGTTTCATAGCTAAAGAATTTGTTCTTAAAACTTCGTCATAAATTATCCCTACTGTTCAACTTCAAAAGTGTATAAATACTCTTTCAACAACGGAAGAGCACCTCAGTTTGCTCTCATTCTCATAGATTCATTCCAGACTTAAACTCATTCAGATTTTTACTCGTACTGTAAACTGCTAGACTAAATTAAGTTAGAATAAAGAATTCAAATTTTAAACAAAAGTATATTTCTTCAATCATCATCAGTAAAAAAAACTCAATTCAAAACAGTTAATTATCCTGGGGTTTTATCCCCTTAACCGCAAGAAGAACTTACAACTAACAAGAGAACCTCGCGAATCCGAAAATTCTGATCTTAATGAAACTTTCCACATATGTAGAGGGGGTAAACAGATAAATTTAGAAATTTTTAATTGGAAATTTTTAATCCAAAAACGATTGTAAGGGATGAAACCACCTCTCATGGATAGATTTATCGGTTTTTCCTATATATCTCGAAAATTACTGGAGATAAAAAAAAATGTTTTATACAAAGTTTTATGACAAAAATGGCTCTATTCAATGACATTAATAAAATAAAAAAAAATTTTTTTCTTGAAGTTTCTTGAAAAATCTTAAAAAAAATTTTGTTTATAAAATTTTATTAATCTAGTTAAATAGAGGTGTTTTTACTATAAAACTTTTGTACAAAACATTTTTTGATATCTTCAATAATTTTCAAGATATATAGCAAAAACCTATAAATCGTTCTATTGTACATATATACAGGGTGATTTAAAATAAGTATAGTGTCAATTATGACACTATACTTATTTTAAATCACCCTGTATGAGAGAGAGAGGGAGAGAGAGAGAATGAGAATTATCTCATTCTCTCTCTCTCCCTCTCTCTCTCTCGTTTGCTTACTCGAAGTTATTATTATTTTTACTAAAATTATTATTTATTTTTTATTGTTACACATTTTCACTTAAATTATTTTCTTACTCTATTGTACCGTTTTTTTCTTTTTTCTTCCGTGAAATGACACATTCTTGAATCAATTCTAAGACGATTTTTCCTTTAGCAAAATTTCATCTGACGCTTAGTTTTCGAATTATTAAAAGAAGTAATTAACTTATAACGGGTCGGATACAAAAGGCAGGTAAGAGTGGCGCGAGTCACCGTCAGACGCGGGTGCTTACGCGGAGCGATCGCTGCGATCAGCTGATCGCTACATACACACATATGCGAATACATAATTCTCATTCTCTCTCTCTCTCTCTCTCATTTGCTTACTCGAAGTTATTATTATTCTTACTAAAATTATTATTTATTTTTTATTGTTACACATTTTCACTTAAATTATTTTCTTACTCTATTGTACCGTTTTTTTTTTTTTTTTTTAACGAGAGAGGGGAAAATGCGTTTGCATACTCACCGAGCGATCCGGTGAGTTATGTGGGACTCGAGTACCAAGTCGAATTATCAACTCGGTACTCCCTATTCACTACAAATCCCTCTCTTTCGCTAATTTTCTCTAACACTGTTTATTTGACATCCCGAAATTTGTTTTCACACAACACCAAAGAATAATTATTATTACCTTGTTCGATGTATTGTTGTAATTTCATGAGAAATAAATTTTCCAATAGATCGTACTTTCACTCAAGTTGAACGTAGATATCACGTTCTAAAGAACAGAGATCCACACTAAATAATTAATCGAAAATTTTTTTTTCTTTTATAAGCTTCAACATAATCATTCATTCACTCATTTTGTAACGATGCACCCCGTGCACCCTCTTAGATGCATCGTCTTACTCGGCATGCGATCCGCCGGAAGCTGCCGCCCGGCAGAACACCCGCCGGGCAAGGGCAGGGGCGCGGTGCGCCACATTTTTAATCCACATTAATTCAAACGGCTTTAAGCCGTTAGGCTAATCAGCCGAGAATCTGCCGAGCGTTGCCGATGTGTCCCGATCCGGCGACCGGCGAAAACCCGCGTTCGGCACTTCCCGAACCCCTCCGAGCGGACCGTACCGCTTTCCGTAATCTGTTCGGAAGGGGTAACACTGCTGCGCGCCGACGCGGGCAATTAGGCCGGTATAAAAAGGACACATTCGGCAAACTAATCACCTTTTTCCGATCCGCTCACGACAGTGAAGCATCTCCGAAACCTAGACCGCTCCTAACATACAAGGCCTAAAAATACGAGTAAAGGAGGTAGAGCGAACTCTTCCTCCGTCGAGCTCTCTCTCGACCCTCGATCAGGCCGCTCCATCAGAGCCATAATCCGACCAGGAAAGGAATTCGAGTGCACTCGTATTCCATCGAGAGTTCTCGATCCACGGTCTACGATCTGACCGCCAAACGCTGGTGCAATTTTCACAGGGCAGAGAGGAGAGCAGCCTCCGACGAGTGATTCTCGTCGGCCCAGCGTTCCTTTGAAAAGATAGGGAACTTCCTAACACCGGGATTAAAAACCTAACTCCGCGACACCTTATTCGACAAATCACACCGTCGCTTCGCGAAAATCTCGACGCGCTACCGTAAACATAGGGAAAAACAGCAGGCTAGACCGAGCCCCAGACACGCGATAGTAAAAACCTGACGCGTTGCGTCAATCGGTCATTGACCGCGCCGGAACCACAACACGCGCCGTAAGCGGCACTTAAAACCTCGTTTGTACTAACCAATATCGTATTGAATCTGCGAAGACGCATCGACAATAGAATTGCGACAAACCGTCCCGTTAAACAACAGCGGCATTTTATACGATTTGCGCCCCTTGTGCATTCGCGCAGCGATACTGTGCCCTGCAATTAACTCGCTACTTCCGTCAAAGGAATATTACTAAGATTTACACACACACACACACACACACACACACACACACACACACACACACACACACACACACACATTGTATTACATGTAAGCAATAAACAAATATTTATTCTACACACACTCTCACGTTACTATATCCAACCATCGAATCCTGATTCCGACTCCAGCTATCCGGGCGATTTCGTGGAATTCGCCCGTGACAACTCGATAAGACGAGAAATTTATCAATGACTCTATCACTAGTCACTATCAATCACTATCGAATAATCACTATTGGCAATTAAAAATCACTTGATTAAAGAAAGACACAACGTTATTACGACGTGACGACGCGACGACGCGACGATATTTACCCGGCGACAGCAAACAGTTTTTGGTTAGGCTAGGTTGCGGTAGGTTAAGGTACTAACAGCGCTGTCGAACGTGAATATGTGCTTGATTGAAGACGCGACAATTTAGCGTATAATATTATTATCATATGATATTTATACATCGTATGAGATTTGTTTTAAAATTAATTAGAATAAATAAATGTTTAATACTTTCATTGTTAATGTTAAATATTATTTATTATTAATATTAAATATTATTATTAAATATTCTTAAATATTATTATTAATATTAAATATTTATTTATTATTATTAAATATTATTATTATTATTAATATTAAATATATTTATTTATTATTATTAAATATTTATTAAATCATCTGATTGATAAAAAAGAATTTTCGATTAATTATTTAGTGTGAATCTCTGGCCTTTAAAACGTGATATCTACGTTCAATTTGAGTGAAAATACGATTTATTGGAAAATTCATTTCTCAAGAAATTACAGCAATACATCGAACAAGGTAATAATTATTCTCTGGTGTTGTGTGAAAACAAATTTCGGGATGTCAAATAAACAATATTAGAGAAAATTAGCGAAAGAGAGGGGTTTTTAGTGGGTAGGGAATACCGAGTTGGTAATTCGACTTGGTACTCGAGTCCCACATAATTCACCGGATCGCCTGGTGAGTATGCATAAAATGCATTTTCCTCTCTCTCGTAAAAATAAAAAAAAAAAAGGTACAATAGAATAAGAAAATAATTTAAGTGAAAATATGTAACAATAAAAAATAATTTTAGTAAGAGTAATAATAACTTCGAGTAAGCAAATGAGAGAGAGAGAGAGAGAGAAGGAGAGAGAGAGAGAGAGGGAAGGAGAGAGAGAGAGAGAGAGAATGAGAATTATGTATTCATGTGTGTGTATGTAGCAACCAGCTGATCGCAGCGATCGCCCTGCGTAAGCACCCGCGTCTGACGGTGACTCGCGCCACCCTTGCCTGCCTCTTGTATCCGACCCGTTATAAGTTAATTACTTCTTTTAATAATTCGAAAACTAAGCGTCGGACGAAATTTTGCTAAAGGAAAAATCGTCTTAAAATTAACTCAAGAATGTGCCATTTCACGGACACTATACTTATTTTGAATCACCCTGTATATGAGGGATAATTTCACTCTAGGATTATTTTCAGGCCGGAACTAAAAATTTTTAAATTTATTTATCTATGTATCTACGTATTATATATGCATGTATAAGTTAAAAAATTAATTTAAAAAACCCTACATATTATAGTTTTATTAAAATTTAAATTTTTAAAGATTTTTCTCCCACTTTAATTCACACAATTAAATGGTTAATGATTAAATAGTTTTATTTTAATTCGTTATTTGAATTTAATTATTATAATTTGATTTATATGTACATTATAACATTATTTTAATTTATCTTTTATTTAATTATATTTTTGTAATCCAATCAATGATTATCTTAAAACATATTTTTTCCGTTCCTAAATTTATGAAAAATCACTTAACATAAAAAATTGCGCATTATGTTCTATAATTAGACAAAATAAAAATTGCAGTTAGAAGTGACCATGCGCAAACAGCATGCATTCTTTGTTGTTAGTTGACATTCTCCAGAACTACAGTGCCATATTTGAACTGCATTCGCTATAATGTATAAAAATAATTATTACAAACATCATATATAATTAATAAACATTATTATTTATTGTTAGAGAAAAACTTTTACTTACTTAAAAATTACTTCAAAATATGTTGCAATACATGATTATCTTTGCATTAAAGTTATAGATTAGAGTTATACATATATATGTAATAATATAATATAATATAATATAATATAATATAATGAGCGATGTTATAAATATGTGATATGATAAATATGCGATACCATTAATATACAATATAAATGTACAATATAATCACAATGTTATGTGGGATTAATTAAACTCGATAATTTTCTATGTCGCATTGTACTGTAGAATTATTTCCTTCTACAAAACTTATTTAAAAAATAAAATAATAATAATTTCTTTATTCACAGAAAATAATACTATTTTAGAAACTAATATTATTTTATTTTTTATGTTAACTGATTTTTCATAAAGGGCCTAGCGGAGTAAGCATGTAAAATCTGCCCTTGATCATACAGAGTTGACATTAATGTCACAAGTTAGTATCAATATGATAAAACTTTCCACCAAATATTATTTAAAAAAATTCATTTTTTTAGGAGTTATGGAGGGAGAAAGTAAAATAAAAAAATGTATTTTTCTCGAAAACCACTTGACTGATTTTGATGAAAAAAATATATGTTATGTAGAATAATAAAACTAATTAACAAAAAAAATTTCCAAAATGTTTGCCAAAAAAACACCAAAAAAAAATTTTGAATATTTTTTGAGGGTGATATTTTAGAGGTACCATTTTCAAATTTTTGAAATGGTGGAACATAGTTAAAAATACGAAAATCGTAAGCGTCGCGTCACTCCGGCTTAAGCACAGTGCAGTGCCATTTCGCGTTGCGGGTGTTCAATGTGCACATGCTACATTAATAGCACATATGTACGTCTGCAATTAGTCTATAATATTTTTTATGTATACTTTTTAATTTTTATAGTTTCCAGAGTTTACCACGTGGAGGTTGCAGTACGATTTTAAACTCCTTATCGGGGCTTTTTTAACGTAAGTCCCCTCGCCTCTCACTAAAAACACCTCTATTTAACTAGATTTTTAAAATTTTAGAAAAAAAATTTTTTTAAGATTTTTTAAGAAACTTCAAGAAAAAAAATTTTTTTAAAATTTTATTAATGTCCTTGAATACACACACACACACACACACACACACACACACACACACACACACACACACACACACACACACACACACACACACACACACACACAACACACACAATAGTGTATATAGTGTGTATGTATATATATATATATATATATATATATACACACACACACACACACACTATATTTTTCTATTTAAAATAATAATTCCATTTAATCTACATAAAGGATTTAACTTTTCAGTGATTCACAATTACAATTTCTAAAATGTTCAATCTTTTTATATCTTTTCTTTATAAAAATTGTTAGAAAAACTTACTATTTAAATTTGTATAGCGATCGAAAAATTGTGATAAAAATCTGATGACTGAATGCAACAAAATCACTTTCGAAACATTAAAAATGTGTTTTCTCGCTAGTGCTTTATATAGGCATTGTCAGTACCGCCATTATACCGCAAGATGGCTTTGCGACAAATTATCTTTTCGTAGTCAAGAAATTGTCATGGAAGATATATAAGACAATCGAACACTAGCAACGATTATTCCTTGTATGTTATATAATTGACGTTGATGAAGTCATTTTTTTATGCATATTTCAAAGTTTACGTACATTATTACGTTTATAAACTTTTAAATGCGTATTTTAGAACTTTTGATGAAAGTTACATTACATAAAAAATTAAATTTTTTTATAATTCATATCTACTATACATCATTTTCAAATAAATATTATGTTTTTTATTCATTGTGCTTAAAAGATATTTTTAATTGTAAAAGTGGACTGAATTTATTAAATTCATAAGAAAAAATGTCCTGTTTTAATAATCTTCGCTTTCAGAGTTTTAATATAATCCCATAAACGAATTAAAAATAATATTAATTAAATAAAAAAATTTAATAATCAAATAATACATATATAATTATAATATATAATTATGTATATTAGATAATGGGAAACTTTTAAATGTGTAAATATTGCTACGTCTTCGTTAAATAATATCATCAATATCATTAAAACCCTAATCCATTTTATATCGTGTAGCAATTCTAATTAATATCTAACTACGGAATTATTTATTTTGTGCTTTATACATACATACATACATACAGGGTGGACCAAAAGTCTGGATACAGTCAAATATCTCGTATATAATGCATTTTAGAACAAAATACTTTAGACAAAAGTTATAAGGATTAAAAAGATATTTAACTGTAATATCCATTTGACATTGAGTGGCGTCGTTAAGGTCAAGGCAAGGTCAACTTGAATTTTTTTAAATAGGACCCCCTATTTTTCATTGCATATTCTTGTAGTTTACCTCGAGAACTTTCTAAAACACTGTAATAAAGTATTTCTTCATTGAATACTTTTCGAGTTATGAGGCTTGAAGTAATTTCTTAATTTTAACTATAAATCATAAAATATCTAATAAAATATTCATTTTTCGATTATCTTACCTGAATATTTTTATGTACAAAATAATGAAAGTAATCAATTGATGTAAAAAAAATATATAATTGTTTCAAAGAAAAAATATGTAATTTGCAATTAACAATTACATATTTTTTCTTCGAAATAACTATATATTTTCTGTATACCAATTGATTATTCTTATTATTTTATACATAAAAGTATTAAGGAAAGGTAAAAAAAATGAATATTTTACTAGATATTTTATGATTTATGTAAAATTAAGAAATTACTTCAAGCCTTGTAACTTGAAAAATATGAAGAAATACTTTATTATAGTGTTTTGGAAAGCTCTCGAGGTAAGCTATAAAAATATGCAATGAAAAATGGGGGGTTCGATTTAAAAAATTCAAGTTGACGTTGCTTTGGCGACGCTATTCAATATCAAATGGATATTACAGTTAAATATATCTTTTAATCCTTACAACTTTTGTCTAAAGCATTTTGTTCTAAAATGCATTCTATAGAGATATTCGACTGTATCCAGACTTTTGGTCCACTTTGTATATAATGTCCTCTTTAAAATATGAAAAGATTATAAAAGAGATTTTGTATAATCTGAAATGCAGTATTTAGAATTGTAAAAGTTAAATAAAAACTAATAAAAGTTTTTGAAAATAAATATAGTCATTAGTATTAGGATTAACAAATTATTCTAATAAAAATTTGTGAGAAAACATGAAGCTTATTATATTGTGGATGAATTAAAACATATATAAATTAGATGTTAAAAAATTCCTTTTTAAGATATGAAGAGTACTTTAAAGAGATTTTATATGATCCTAAATGTGATATTTAAGAATTATATAAAAATTTTTGAAAAATTAATGTTATCATTTACATAAGATATATTTAGATGTTAAGGAAAAATCTAAATTTTTGAGAATACAAATTTTTTAATACTTACACCGTCGAATTATACATTTGGATATTGTCAAGGATTTCGTTCGCTATTAACAAATTATCTGCGTCCAAGTTGTTCAATTTATTTATTGTAATTTTATTTCTTTCCATATCAAAGTTAATTTTATTTTTTTTCACATCAGTAGACAATTAATTAATCTGAAATGAAAATGATAAATAATATAAATACGTATATATGCAATATGATATAGAAAAATATGATAAGTTTGAAAAATTTGTTAATTTATGATAAAACATAAGAAAATATGACAAGGTAAAATAGAAAAGAGTAAGAGCTGTAATGACAGAGTGGGAGAGAGAGAGAGAGAGAGAGAGAGAAAGAGAGAGAGAGAGAGAAGAGAGAGGTGGGGGATAGGAAAAGGAAATAAACATTTCACATATCACATGAAATATAACTTGTGCACTTTCAACGAATTACATATGACTCAGAAATTATGTACTGTTATTGATTTCCTTCAATGTTCATGTTGCATAGCAATGAAAGTGATTACGTTTTTATATTAAAAAATATTCGTTTATAGAAATTAAGGCTTATTGTACGATATAAAAATACAGGCAATATAGAATGACGGAATAAAAAATATCTATTATAAAAACTAGGATTATAGGATCTAGCGATTATAAATTATGAAGCATTAATTATATTCATTATTTCCGCTAGAAACACAAGCGCGCGCTTCGCGCAATAAATTGAACAACTTGGATGCAGATAATTTGTTATAGCGAACGAAATCCTTGACAATATTCAAATGTATAATTCGATGGTGTAAGTATTAAAAAATTTGTATTCTCAAAAATTTAAATTTTTCCTTAATATCTAAATATATGTCTTATGTAAATGATACATTATACAATAACATTGTATAATGATACATATATACAATAACATTCATTAATTTTTCAAAAATTTTTATATAATTCTTAAATATCACATATTTATCTGCATATATATTAAATATATAAAAAAATCAAATCGCACACACACACACACACACACACACACACACACACACACACACACATTTTTAGTATTTTTCTCTAGTATTTCTCTCTCAATATGAATTTCAATTACATATTAAATATGCAATATTAATTTTCGATTCAAAATAGATGCTCTAAAGAGCCTTAAAAGAAAAGAGACAAAAAACTAACTAACTCTCTTTGTCTAATTATTTAGAAAATTAAAAAAAAACTGGGAAGATTTATCGTTTTTCTTGTTTTTTTAATTTTTTATATATAATTATACATAATTTATATTTAATTTAAAACTAACATTGTCAAATTCTGTTAAATCTTTTTTTAAGTATTTTTATTCTTATATAAGATGTTATATTTTTTTAATACAAAATAATGTATATATTTTACAAAATTATGTATATATTTCTTTATATACATAATTTTTAACATTTTTGTTATCTCGTTCCTTACCTAGATAAACTTTTAATGCTTGCCAAGAACGAACTCATGAAAAAGCAACATAAAATTGTTCATGATTAAAAACATCTTTTCGAAGATCTATTCCTATTTTATCAAATGTTTGTCCCTGTGATTTGTTAACTGTCATAGCAAAAGCTATTTTAATTGGGAATTGAGTAGGGAGAATATACCGGTTCTAACTCAATTTTCCCATTGATGCGAGAGAGAGCTCTGTAAGAGGGAGAGAGATAGAGAGGTATCTGAGGGGCGTGGTGACGGCTGCGCGGGTGAGCAGGGGAATAGGTAGGGCGAGAGGAGCCGCTCACCGTCGGGTGGGTAAACGGAAGGTCGTGACATCACGCGGCGCGGTGGGCGAGGGGGGAGAGAGCGGACGAGGGATCGGCGCGAGAGAGAGCTCCGCGAGAGGGAGAGAGACAGGGCGATATCCGAGGGGCGAGGCGACGGCTGCGGAGGTGAGCAGGGGGGTACGTAGGGCGAGGGCAGCCGCTCGCCGTCGGGTGGGTAAACGGAGGGTCGCGACGTCACACGGCGAGAGAGGGATTCGGGGCGAGAGCGAGAGGGACGGAGGCGCCGCGAGTGAGGGAGAGAGGGCGCATCTGGAGCGTCCTTAGACGCGGCACGCTAGAGGAGAGCGATAAGCGGCGATCGTCCGAGAGGACGCGCGCGATAGGCGACCGCAGCGCTTCCGGCGGTTCGCGACGTTGTTTCGACGCGCGAGACGGATATAGATACAGTCGATTTTAATAAAAGTATATACGTTCGACGTAAGTCTGGAAGAGATATTAATTATATGTATTTTCGAGCGAAGGAAATATTCGTCGTAGATTGAGGAGAGAGAGAGATAGGACGTGTATCGAGGAGAGAGGAATGTGACGTAAATCGAGGACAGAATGAATGAGTAAGCGAATTAGGCGTAAAAATTTTTTATTCGATCGCAAAGTTATACGCGTTCGTACATATGCGCAAAATGTTTTATATGATTTCTTTTATATGATTTTTTATTAGATTACAAAGTTACATGCCTTCGTACATATGGGAATAATACGGCGATCGCAGTCGTCGCGCGCAGACGACGGTTTCGCGCGCAGTTTTACAAATTGTGATAGAGTCCGAAGAGCAGAGCGTGCAATTCGCAGTCGATCAGGTCGTTGGCGTTGAAATGCTCGTACTGGCGTATCGCATCCGGGATATCGCTGAAATTGTCGGTCTCCGTAAATATCGAGGAAACGCGATAACTTGGCGTCGACAGCTTCGAGCACGCCGGTCAATGACGCGACGATGCGATTGACGCATAGCTCGAGAGTGAACAGCGCTCTCACGGTGGAGTGAGACATAGCTATGCGATTCTTCGGCGTCTCGAATCGCAACGTCTTGAGATTATTTATCTTTCCGAATCGGAGCGTCGCGTTTCCGACGATCATGAACGACGGAGGGCGTTCCTCGTCCGAGTCGCTCTCAAAATACGGCAGTATTGTCGTTGCGTAGAGCGAGCAAATCTCTCCACATGTCAGGCGTCAGACATATCTCCTTTCCGTGGCAGTCTTCTAGGACGATGTCGACTTGAGATTCGCGCCTCACGGTTACGGAGATGTCGATGTACTTGTACGCCGTTTTGGTTAGAGGATATCGCCTTCCCAGTATGCGAATAGGATGTTTCACGAAATTAATTTCGCGTTTGAAGAGCCAATTTCTAGTCCATCTGTCGAGATGAGAAAAAAGTCGACGCGTTATCGCGACGGAAACCGGAAGCGCTCGGCGAGATAACTCGCGAATCGCCGTATACTCACTCGTCCTCGGTGTACAGCCGAGCCTTCTTGATCACGTGCGGGGTGTCCGAACGCTCGCGGGAGGCATCCTCGTCCTTGGCATAGTCGTCTCGACGGTTAGACGGGTGCGACGGAGCGACGAAGGGACTCGTCGTCGGCGGCGCCGACGGAGTCGCGGGCGTCGCGGACGGATCCCCGAACACTCTGCGATACTCTTGTCCGAGTCCCGCGAACATTATCGGTCTCGCGAAGAGAGATTCGATGTTCGTGGGAAACAGGGTGATGCCGTTAAGGTCGGTCGTGAAGAGAGAGATAGATTCGTCGAAGACATACTCATTCAGACTCTGACGCGCGTTAATCTCGAGTGTATCGAGGGAAATGTTGCGCGCAGCGATCGAGGCTAGTCTTATATACGCGATTTCAATCGCCGCTTCGATATCATTTTTTCTCAATGCACTTTATGCGCGCTAATTAATGCAGCGGAAGTGATTTAGAAAATGGTTTGTTAAATGTAATCTTAATGTAATCTTAATGTAATCTTAACGTTAGGTTTTCAGGATTTCCTGATCTCAGTCGTTATCGTCGTTGTCGTCGTTGCGCGGTCTCTCGAACGACGCGTATTCCAGACGATACAGCTTGGAGACGAGTTCGCTCAATCGATGGAGAACGCCATCGGCGGGACATTCTATTCCCAGTACGCGAAGATCGAAGGCACCGGCCGAAATTATCGCGTCGGTGAATTCGCTGTACGCGTAATATTCGCGTTTCTTCAAGAAATAGATATTACCGTCGGCGTGACGAAAGGCCGCCGTTATCGCAGACGATATCCCGGAAAACGTATCCCACAGAGCGCCGTGCTTAGTAGCGGTCATGGTGCAGTTGTTTATCTCGGTTATTTTATCGTCGTTGTATATGACGTAACTGCGTCCAGCGTGCGTGTTTATCGCGGCGTTTATCCTAGCCTTGTGCGGAAATCCAACGTATTCGACGAATCTCGGCCATCCCGCTTTAAGTTGAAAATTCTCGAATCGGCGAGATAAACGGAGTCGCCGACGAATATCGCGATATCGCCCGACGGTCTCTGATACATAGCCGATACGCGAGTGAGATTGCGGGGGAGAAACTGGAAGTAGTCGGCGAACGAGAACGGCGTTCCGTAGCGTCTCTCTCTCATGTCGACTGGCCATACGTTGCCTTTGCGACGTACAAGCGATGATTCATGATTAACGCTCCGTCTATGCGCTTCAAGGCGCATAGATCCACGATAGTGGCGTCGTCGCGACCGTCCTCGCGCTCGCCGTCGTCGGCAGCGGCGGCGGCGTCGTCGAGGTCGTCGTCGTCGTCGTCGTCGTCGTCGTCGTCTCTCTCGATCCGTAGAGATTTCGCACGCTTATAACGTCCTCTACGCTCAGTCTGAGCGGATATCGCCTTTCCTCCGAAGGCGTGTACGCGTACATGACCGAATCTCCTCTCAGACTGTGAGTCAGACTCAGAGTGTGACCGATCTCGTGCGTCAGCGTCTGAAGGAGATACAGCTTGTCCGACGGGGGCCTGGTCAGCGTGATGTGCCACGGCTCCGTCTCGTCCACGTGTACCTCCGTCACGTGATCGGCCGCTCCCGTTGGAAAGAATGCGTGAGCGATTACATGTAATATGTAATTATAAAAATATATGTTATATGTAACATAAGCTATGTTTATTTTAATACATGTTATATGTAAATAATATAAATACATGTGATATCAGCAGCCAATGACATCAAATCAAAACTAAAGACCTATTTAAGATGTGTTCCATTTAACGCAATGCTCGCGAGCATCATTTGTCTTTATTTAATAACAAGGATGAAATGATACTATGAGCACAGTATATACAGTAGTGCAACTCTGTGTCGACACCTTTGATGTCAGCGTGGGTAAAAATATACTGCATATGCACTAACTTGGTAGCCAATCACGGTAGTAACCTTCTGTCTCGCTTATTCTCTCTTTCTCTCTCTTTTTAATCTATTATACAGAGCGAGACATCTGACATCGGAACATATACTATACTGATTGAACTGAAATTGTATATTTCAAATGAGTCACCCAGTATAATATATGTTTCGATGTCAGATGTCTCGCCCTGTATAGTGTGTGTATATAGGTTAGAAAAAGAGATAAAGAGAGAGCAAATGAGATAGAAGGTCACTGCCGTGATTGGTTACCGTTAAGTCCGTGCATGTGCAGTTTATTTTACCCACGCTGAAATTGCTAGAGTTGCGCTACTGTATATGCTGTGCTATGAGCGTTGCAAACGCTAAATGGAACATACCCTTAGACAATTGCATTAAAGTTTAGTATATCTTTAGTTTAGATACTTTTAGTTTAGATATGATTATCATCTTTTGCCGCCTATTTATATAGGAATATATCATTATAGGGATAAACAGTATAGTGATTGGCCACTTAAGCAAAATCACAAAACAAAAATTGAATTATTAATCTGAATTTAATAATTTCGAAAAAAAAATTACTACTAATAGTTGTAAAAAATACTACTAATAGTTGTAAAAAATAATAATGATTCATAATAAAATAAAATCCATCATAAAAATTTAGAAATTAATAAAAATGATGTAAAAAAACATTTATCCTGTCAAAAAAGATAATCATTGGCCATATTAATATAGTTATTGTCTAACAGTTCGACAGTGATTGTCCTCTATCCAATACAAGAATGAGTATATAATTAAATAGTGACAAAGAAATTATTTGGCAAAAAAAAACTAAAATTATTAAATCAATATATATTTTATTACATATATAATATTTAACATAAGAGATAAACATTATTATTAATTGTATATTAATTATTATTAATTATAATATAAACAAGAGAAACAAATTTTGTTTAACAAGCATTATTTTTAATTAGACGAACTTTTTTTGGAAATATTTCATTTTTCAAAATTTTTGGTTTTAAAATTACCTGATCTTTCTTTCTCCTTGTTCTTTTTTAGTTTTTCATCAGTATTTTCTTTATTGTCAATTTTTTTTTTTTAACTTTTTGTGACATTTTTTTCCTGTTTTTGTAATCTTGCTAATTTTTTTTGTTCTTTTATTTTTTCAGCTAGTTTTTTCTTTTCTAACATTTGTTGTTTTTTATTATCCTTTTGTTTCTGTTCCATTTTTATTCGTTCTAATTTTTTTTCTTCATTTAATTTCCACTCAAAAGACGAAATCGCATATGATGTTCGTTCGGTAAACCTTTTTCCTTTGCGTGTAGGTGTTACTGGTACAGGTGGTAAAAAATCTTTAATTTTTACAAATTTAATCTTAATTTTTTACAGCATATGCAGTTTCATTATATTCAACAATATTTACTTCTAAATTATTAATATTGATTTTAGACTCACCGGTTGCTATAATATTATTTATTCCTAAATCATTCTTAATATTGCTTTCAATTTCATCAATTATTACAATATTATTTAATTCTGAATCATTTATAATATCATTTACTTTAATTTCATTAGTTGTAATCTCATTATTTAACTCTAAATCATATAGTATAATATCACATCCAGTTTCATCAATTGCAATATTATTTATTTCTAAATCATCTTTAATATGACTTTCATTCTTATTAATAACCAATATATTATTTAACTTTGAATTTTCTATAATATAATTATCAGTCTTATCATCTACCGCAATAATATTATTTAATATTATTAATATTATTTAACTTTAAATTATTTCTAATATCACTCTCAGTCTTATCAATTTTATCAAAAATATTTGATTTTAAATCTACAATATCTGTAATTATAGCTGATTGTGCATCATAATTATTTGTTGAATTTGATACTTTTGTATATTCTTCAAACAATTGATAGAGAATTAAAAATTCTGTGGACTTGCTTTTTGCTGTGACTTGTTGAGAAGAAAATAATTGTAATTCTTTCAATAAATCATCTCCGACTACTTTGGCATACGTTTCAAATGAAACTGCATTAGATGGACTATTAATAGTGATTGCTTCAATATTTTTGACCTTAACACCGAGATATTTTGTGTAATCTACTGTATCTGGATTCCAAGGATACAAGCCACATGCTTTGAAACTATTTCTTACGGTATTGCCATCAGGTGAAAATTTATCAACAGCATTTTTCAAAATTGGAGCAATTCTATCTAATGATAACAATAGTGTTGGATTTTGTTGCCTCCACTTTAAAACGCTTCTTTTCCACATACTCTTTAAAGGTTTAAATGCTGAGATGTCAGAAGGTTGTAACATTCTCGTTGAATTTGGATATAAACAAATAAGAATTATCTCTAATTCTGAACAAAGTTTGCTTACTTCTAAAGTGACATGACTTCTATGCCCATCGACAAATAAAATAACAGGAAATTCAATCTTTTCTTTTTTGAGATAAGGATAAAATATATTTTTTAAATATTCATAAAATAATTCTACATTCATCCAGCCACTTGATGTAACATCGATTCCCCAATCATTAGGTACTGATCGTCCAACAGAGGCAAATAATCTTTTATAAGGAAACACAACAGTCGGTGGAGTTGTTACTCCACTTGCACTAAATGTAAATAATACAGTCAAATTTAACTTAGAATTTCCTCTATTGATTTCATAAACATTTCGTACTCCACGAGGAGCTATCACATTTTTCATCTTTGGACATACCATAAAGTACGTTTCATCACTATTAAATATACGTGTTGGATCTTCCAAAATATGTAAATAGTTATGTTTTGCTAAATAATTATATATCTCTTTAAACCAATTTTTAATATCATTTTTACTAACACAAGAACTAGCATTGATAACTCCTTCTGGATGTCTTTCAGTAAGAATTGGATTTCTTCTTAACAAACCTTTATACCATCCATTCCCTAGTACGTTGTTACGAAGAGGATTTTTTATCTTTATTTGAATTTTTTTTCAAAAATTCTTTGACACTAGTTTGTACGTTGATTTTTCTCACAGGAAATCCATTCCGTTGGCAATCAATAATCCAATTTATCAAATCATTTTCTCCACTACGACCTAATACAGGAGCTGGACCTGGAGTTGTTTTCACAAATGCATTACTCATTTTAAACTGGATAGTCGATCTTGGGTCACCATATTGTTTTGAAGCTGCATGTTTTGACATTCCATTTTTTATTGCATGAATAGCATCTTCAATTTGTTTTTTACAATATTTTTTTTTTGTACTTGTTATCTTTTTTAACTTTTGGCATTTTTTTAATGGATCAATTTAGAAATGTAACCTAAAAATTTATTTATTACTAAAAAGATATATTTTTCAGCTGTACCATATTCAATATTATAACATAATAAATAGAAACAAATAATTTATTATAAATATATTAGTTTATGTAAAAATTATAATTAATAACATTTTTTATTAAAAATTTTTAAATAAAAAATGTTATTAATTATAATTTTTACATAAACTAATATATTTATAATAAATTATTTGTTTCTATTTATTATGTTATAATATTGAATATGGTACAGCTGAAAAATATATCTTTTTAGTAATAACAAATATAACTTACTGTCTTATCTGTCACTCGATGTAAGAGGCCAATAACTGTCACATAGTTTCCATAACCACAAAACAATAATTGGTCGAATGGCCAATTATTATTGTAAAACGTCAATCGTGTGTTAGTCGTTGGCATAATATAATTTTTAAAATACGTATATTATTTTTACCGATATGAATTTTTTTTACAAAATTTAAACTGTATTAATGCATGTCTATCACGAAAACAAAAATTATATGTCATAAAAACATTAAAAAATTTGCAAATTATTGGTTCTACTCTTACGGTTTTTTGATTGAACGGAGACAGTTTTCAAGTGTGTTATCAAAGTCATTTTAATCATTATTTATATAAATTGTAATATATAGAAAATAATTAAATATTAATTGTATTTGAGCAGAAAAATGTATTAAATATTTTTTTATTTGTAATTAAGAACATTTTAATAATATTTTCTCTTAATCTTTAATTTTTTAAAATGTGGCCAATCATTGTAGAGTGGCTAATAACTGTACTGTTTACCCCTGTGGTGCAAGTAATAAAACTTTTAATAATTCATAGTAAAGTGATAAGTGTAGTGATTTTCCTCTTTTAATCAGGTAAATGCTTTATATACATTAAAATAATATTCATTATAAGTGCAAGAAAACTTATATATGAAAATAACCTAGATTGTTGAAAAATAATAAGAATTACATGAAATAAATATTTATGAAACATTATTCAGTTAAAATGTATAACATATTGTATAACATATTGTTTAGTTAAATTATTTACATTTTTCAGCTACTTAAAATTTAAAAACAAGAGAAAAAAGATCGAGATAGAAGGAAAGGAAAGGAAAAGAAGAAGATAAGAAGATGTAAAAAGGGAAAGATAGAAGATAATAAGAAACATAATAATTAGTTATATTGTTCAGATATGTTTATGATGACATGAGATAGCACGATGACGTCTTCATACGTCTTAATGACGTACAATGACGTCATTAAAACATTATTAAGATGTCATTTGACGTCACTGTGCTACTTGGGATTTAATCAATGCATTCTTCTGATTGCTGTTTCAGAAGTTACGTTATTTATTTTATATTTATATAATTATATTTGGTATCGTAATATAATCATATGATATTAAATTAGTATTTCAAGAATTATCAGAATATATTACGTACGAAGAAAATATATATTTACTGCCACTTTTCTATAATTCTATATGCTTTCTAGCTATGTTGTATTGTTAAATCACTATTTATAATGATTAGATTAATGATTATTGTCAAGTATACAATTATCTTCTTACTGAAGATATTTTATATTATGTATATTGTATATTTTATACTCGACGATTTGGAAATGTGCTCTCAGAGTAATAATTAATGTTATATGTATGTATATTATATTTTTAACATTTGCAAAATATCTTAATATAAGTAACTTAATATGTTAATATGATATGTTAATATATTAATATGATAACTTAAAATTGATGTTACATTATATACAATTCTGATTTTATTTATACAATTTAAATCTTTTTTAGGAAACATAGTTTGTGAAGAAAAAAATAGAAAAGAATGATGATACATATAGTAATATCTAAAGCAAAATGCAGAATATTTTCATTGAACTTCAAAATACGAAGATGGGATGTTAACGAAAATTGTTCAGTTTAAATGGATTATAATATTACAAAGTTTGTTATAATATTATTACTCTCCACAAGATTAACAAAATTGTATACTTTGACAATAATCATTAATCAAACTATTATAAATAGTGATTTAACAATACAACATACTCTGAGAGTGCATTGCATATAGAATTATATAGAAAAATGACAGTAAATATATATTTTCTTCAACGTAATATATTCTGATAATTTTTTAAATACTAATTTAATATTATATGACTATATATAAATATAAAATAAATAACGCAACTTTTGAAACAGCTATTCCGAGGTTTCAAGGTTATCAGTTTTTTCATTATATTAAAAAAGAATTTTAAGACTAATAGATATATTTATGTATCTATTTATTTGAATACATAACGACATATATGTATTTTAATAGATTTAGAAATAATATATGTAATATCTGAGTTTGTTTTTATTTTCAGCTTATTTTCGTGAAATTTATTGCAGGAGATATTCAAAATAATATTTATCAACGCAAATCCTTAATTGCTGAATAAATGAATGATGTATTCTTTGATAAATATTCTTTTAGTATTCTCTAAAAAAATCTAAAGAAGTTAAATTCGGATTGAGGAATTACATTAATTTTTATGGACTTAACAATAATAACTTAATAATAATTTAATAACTTAATAATTTAATAACTTAAATAAAGTTTCATAATAACACTTTGAGCATTTACTGCAATAAACTTTACGAAAATAATAAAAGGAAAAAGGCAGGGGATAATAAGAAACATAATAATTTATAATCAAAATAAACAATAAATCTATTAAATATCTCGTTATATATTTTATAGTGATATATAAATACATATTGTTGAATTTGTCTTAAAATTCTCTTTTGATGTAAGTATTAAAAAATATATAGTTTTATATAGTTTAATATATAGTTTTATATATATAGTTTTATTAAAAAAATAGTTAATAACTTTGAAAGTTCGGAGACCATAATCGTAAGAAATTTTTCTAATATTATATTCCTCCCTTTTAAACTAAGCAATTTTCGTTACTTTTTCATATTTTAACGTTCAGCGGAGATATTTTAATATTTTGATTTAGGTACCACACTTTATAGGTAATTCACTTTTTTCAATAATTTACAATTATTATAATATATATTACTGAATATTTATAATAGATCTAAATAGATAATGGGGTATCTTATAATAGATTTAAAAAATGTATATATTTCGTAATTCGTAGCTTTTTATTGCAGGAGATATTCAAAATGTTATCTATCAATGCATCAATAAATGAATGATGTATTCTTTGAATGAATGTCAGATATAACAGTGGCACAAGCATTGATAATACGTTCTTGTGTATATTGTGTAGTGTTATTTTCGTGAAAATTGCAGGTATTGTTATGATAAATGACTCTTTGTAAACATTATCTTTTAGTACTCCCTAAAAATTTAAAAGAGTTAAATACAGAGAACATATTATCAATGTCACCTAACATTATTCAAAAAATATCGTTTATTTATGCAAGTGATTGAGCAATTGCATTGATTTTTATGGACAACACTTTAAATATCTCCTGCAACAAATTTCATGAAAATAATATAACTTTTTACATAAAATATTACAAGGACTTGAATGATATAAAAAATTAGAGTAGTTCCATTTAAAAAACTAAGTTGCCTTTTACAAAAGTTTAGAATCTTTAGAACACCCAAGGTCAAATCAATAGCACCATCTTATATTCCCCTCGAACTCACAAAACTTATGTACGAAACATTTTTCGATGAGTCTTGGTATTCGAGAAAAATTTGGTGAAATTTATCAGATGCACTCCATATATTTAAAAAATAATTTACAGGGTATTTTATTTTAATCTAAACAGCCAAATATCTCAAAAAATATAGAAGATATGGAAAAATGTTTCAAACATAAGGCTTGAAAGTTACAGTACAGTTGACATTAACATTACTCAAAGTATACCACGTGTAGATTGCATGGTCGAATTTACACTTTTGATGTGTTTCTGTGTATGTATGCACAAATACAATAGAAATGTAAATTTGATCGTGCAACCTCCATGCGTTACACCTTGAATAATGTTAATGCCAATGATACTGTACATTTTAAGCCTTATAGCTCGAAAAGTATTTAATGAAAAAATACTTTATATAATAGTATTCTCGAATGGAGAATCTACTTTGGTTTATGCACCAAGTAAAATATATGCATGTCTTATTTTCGCGTCTTATTTTTCGCGATTTATTAATCTTTATAAAATTTTACGCACTATCATCCGCGGTGGCTCTTATCGCTCTTTTCTCGTATATCGGTTGTTTAATACATTTCAGAGCCTAATTCTTTATCTATCTTAATTTGTTAAATTTACGCGGAGCTAATCGCGTTCCCATTATTTCTACAAATAGGCGAGAGGGATATCGGTGTGGGGCTGAATAGCTCAGTTGGTTTAGAGCAATCGTCCGGCAAGCGAAAGACTCGGGTTCGACTCCCGATTCAGCGACTTCGCCCCGATATTTTTCTCGCTTACATCTCTGCGGGGGGGGTAAAGAGGGGTCTTATATAGTATTCTCGAATGGAGAATCTACCTTGGTTTATGCACCAAGTAAAATATATGCATGTCTTATTTTCGCGTCTTATTTTTCGCGATTTATTAATCTTTATAAAATTTTACGCACTATCATCCGCGGTGGCTCTTATCGTTCTTTTCTCGTATATCGGTTGTTTAATACATTTCAGAGCCTAATTCTTTATCTATCTTACTTTATATAATGTTTTGAAAAGCTTTCGAGATAAGCTACAAGAAAATGCAATAAAAAATAGGATTTTTCATTTAAGAAATTGGTGACCTGTACGTGTTCTTTAAATGACTATCCAAGGTCAAATAAATAGCACCATCTTATGTTATTCTCCAAGTCATAAAACTTTTATCTGAAACATTTTTCCGTCTTGCATATTTTTGAGGATTTGCGTGATAAGATTAAAATAAAACACCCTGTTTAAAACATATCGTTGAACTTGAAATTTTCTTTTGACATAATAAAAAATATATATTTTAATAAATTGTTACGTCCGGTGAACTCCGACGATTCTTTTCTTTCTTCAGAACGATATCGTAGAAACTAATAAAAATCGGTTCTGATTTTAAAAGTAAGCAATCTTTCAGCGCATAAGAAAACGAAACTTAACCCGTAAATGCGTAAATAACCAGAGTGGCCAGTCGAGATAGCGCTAAAGAAAATTTAAATAAACTTTTAATTTATGAGATTCGGAAATATAAGAAATCCGAACCATCCGTATCAATTGAAACCAGCTTATCTCGATATCCTAAACAAAGATACTGTGGTCGTCGAGAAATTGATGAAAAGAAAAATAAACCTTATGAAATTAATACTGCACGTGCGCTCATTCGACAGGCCATCCTCAAGCGCTCCCCAAATCGTCAAGCGATAAAATAATCAGCTCACTCCCACTCTCTATTGGATGGAGCTAAGTGCTCCTGGGAGGAGAGGCGTTTTTTAAGATTTTTTGGTTGAGCCGAAGGGCTCAACCAATTAAAATCTTAAGAAACGCCTCTCCTCCCAAAAATCAGCCTCCTTGTCCTTAAGAAGGGAGTATTGAGATTATTATAAAAAATTCCCACCATCCAGTAAGGAGGAAGAGCAACAACTTTAAAAATGCAACCGCAAGGCGAGCGTCCACTAAGCGTTCACTAATAACAACTAACTAGCACTATAAGCAGTACAGTTGGCAGTCAAGATTCAGTCATTCAATTTTAAAAAAT
>JAPIVC010000625.1:0-42636 GCA_030586385.1 Camponotus fellah | reverse complement strand
ACTGTAAACGTCATTATACGTCACTGTTCTCAACAATGTTTGGTACATGATATGGTTCGGTACTGATTGATAATAATAAATAATACAATATTTTCACTAACAATAAATAATATTTAAATTTATATAGAAAAAAAAAAGAAAACGTGGAAATGAATGAGAATTTATTAAAACGGATAAAAAGCCAATTAAATGCAAAGTTTTATGTAATGAACGACGCGTGGTTGCAAGATTGTGTCAAATACTTTATCAGAGACAAAAGTCATGAAGTATGTCTTGTGGATCATCATTATTTAAAATTATGAATTATACTAAAACTGCATGAAATTATGTATTAATGCATAATAATTTTATTTCAAGGTTTATAGAAAAATCAATGAGAAATATTTTATACATGCAAGTTTTGTTTTGGTTTAATATTAAATATTTTTAACTTGTAAAGTTGATTGCTTACAAAGTTTTGTATTATAAGAAAAATTGAGAAATTTTTGAAATATTTAATAATGGACAAAATTTTAATGAATTAGATTACTTAGAGCTTTAAATAACACTAACAATTATCATTATAGGTGACAGACAGGCATATTTTGGAATTTGTAGAGGGCCAATGGCAATTAAGTGATTTGCGAGAGATCAACAATGAGAATGGATGTTTACCGAGGAACTTGATACAACAAGTGCATACTGTATTAACTGGCACCTATATACTTCAGGTGAATTTTGTGAAACATTTGTTTTGGTGTATATTTCTTCAAATCTGTATATAAAGATTATCCGATATAGGTGGACAAGATGTATGATATATCAAATTCTAAATACAAGCAACTTTGTGAAATTCGTAAAATCAATAATGAGAATTTGGTAGTAGCAGAAGAAGAGAAACAAGCTGAATGGGAACCTAAAGCTAGAAGAATGATACAATTGTATCTTACTGATGGAGTACAGGATATTACTGCAATAGAGTATAAGCCGCTTAAACAAATGACTGTAAGAATTTTCATTACTGCATTATATTTTTTTTTAAGAGAAATGTTGAATAAATTACTTTTCATCTAAATTATCGAATTAAAATAATAATTGTGCAATTGTTTTTGCAGAATATGTTGCTTCCTGGATATAAAGTGATGATAATTGGTCCAATTAATTGTAGACGTGGAATTATTCTTCTGGAAGATGGAAAATATAAGGAAATTGGTGGGGAAGTGGAATCTCTATTAAAATCCAATGCGTTAGAGAATGTCTTGGCAAGAGCTCTGTAAGATTTTGTTGATTTTTGTTGAATTTAAGGTTTCTATAGCTTTTCTAACTTGTTCTTGATATTTATTTTATTTTCTAGTGGAGAACCAGAAAATTCTGATCCATATAATGATAATGGTCTATCCAGACCTGTGAATCAGAATGTTGATAATGACAATATTAACAATGATAATTTATTCGATGATGATTTTGAGGAGACTGTCGACTTAGAAGCAGTAACGGCAATTGAACGGCGAAATCAGGAAATAAAAACCATTGAAAATAGCTTTGGAAATGTGTATAATCAGGAACAAACCAGAGAAACAAAAGAAACTATGGAAGAGTTTTTAGAAGACATAGATTTTGACCCCGTAGAAAATTGGTTGGTATTAAAGTTAATAAAACAGATATTAACTTTTTAATTGAAATTTTATTCAAATAATAATTGCCATTGTTTTAATTATAAGACTATTCTACATATTTATTTTAGAATTCACAATTCTATGATATATAATAGATTTTATTGCTTATTAATGTTTTCAATTGTATATCAAGTGGTATATTTTAGGCCCAATAATTCCTCCACGAGATCTGTATCGCCTACGTCGCGGATGGAAATTGAAAATTTCGATGAGGAGGATATAATGATAGTTGAAGAAGCATCAGTCTCAGCACATAATTCTCGTAGCAAACCATCATCTTTTGCAAGTTCATTTAAGATAAATAAATATGCTTCAGAATTTCGCAACAATGATTTTGATAATTGTGAAATTGTTAACACAGAAAAATTGCGGAGGTTCTCATCTTTATATTTCTTCTCTTTATTTATGTTATTTTCAATTTTCGTATTTATTAATTTCATTTTATATACATATTGTTTTAGTAAACAGAATAAAAATCTCTCAAAAGATGAAATCAAAGCATCGCATTCCTCGCCTAAATCGAATTTGGTAACTCGTGATACCTCAAAAAAAATTAAAACAAATATGGAAGCTTTGACAAAACAAAAATCTATGGTATGTATTTGCAAGATTACACACACACACATATTTTTTTTTTACGTGCGCGTATATGTTTTAAGCGAACCATATATGTGCTAAGGAAAGAAGAGGATTCAAGACTATAGAATAAATAGTGCTCATTAAAATAAATAAAAAGTGCTTAGTAAATATATATAAAAGAATTAAAACCATGTATAAAAGATATTCTATGCATTTCACATATATTTCAAATGTTTCTATCTAGAATTAGAAATTCCTTAAGAAATTCCTAGGTTTATTTGAATTATTTATGTTTTTTGAATGTAAATTTGGTATATCATTTATTAATGAAAAATATTAAATTTTTAAGATATTTGTATAAACAAATCAAATTTAAATTGAGAGATACAGCATAACAGAAAAAGAAATCATCTTATTCTACATAATTTAATTTCTAAAGTACATATGTGTAATTCTATTCAAAAGAATAGTAGTATATATATTCTAATAATATATTCTATCATTTCTGCAAATTTCATAAAAATCAGTGTAATAATTTTCTCTTAATGAGCACTACCTAATTTAAGTACTATTTTTTTATCAATTTATATATTTCTTTATATTAAAACCGTTTTCTTATTTATTCAATTCTATATTTTTTCCAAAGGCGAGCATTTCGAGCACAACCAAACAAGCAGCAAATACAGAAACGATTAATGTTCTGAGCGATATATTATCCAAGCCTATTATAGGAAAAATACATAAAATAGTGAAAGCTCAAGTAAAGAGTCACTCAGCATTAAAAAAACAGGATAAACATTGGACAGTAACAGCACTGATTGCAGATCACACTTCCAGTATAGAAGTTTGTTTCGATTCTGAAGTAAGTGATACAACAAGAAATTTCTTAGGTTCTGATTTTCTGCGACAACTATATTGAATTTTGATATAAAAATTGAAAATCACACAAATTTATGTCTAAAAAAATATAAACATATTTAGATATTTATATATTTAAATATACATAAAAAAATAAATATACTTTCAATGAAAATGAACCCTATATATGATAATTAAGATTTATAATATTTATATCTACATATCTCGAAAAAAGAATCTTTCATATATTTCATTAATTTAAAGTATCAAATGTATATGTGTGCCATAATAATTAAATTACATGTAAAAAATTAATTTATCAACAATCAAAATTCATATAACTTTTCTTGGAAAAATGTTGTGATCACAAAAAAAAACTAAATGTTGTTAGAGAATGAGTGGCATATTTTAAAAACGCGAATTATATCTTTGTTTTAGATCCTAGAAAAATATATCGGATTCTCTGTTCAGGAATTTTCACAAAAGAAAAAGCTTGCCAAGTCAGATCCTCAAGTAAATAACGAATTAAGACTGGTAAGTTTAAGACTGAATATTTAAATAATTAATATTGAGAATGGCATTTTTAAATTTACCCACTTCTTATAGAAATTGCGCGAGGCGCAACATCAAATTCAAAATCTGGATGCATTATTGGAATTAGAATTGACTCAAGATAAAATTCCCAAAATTGTTAATATTATGTAATTAACTCGCAATAAAAAACAAAAAATTATATTTTTATGTATTTGTAACGAAAAGTATTGTATATATTTAAAAAATTTTAAATTATAGAGAATATTTTTTTACAATTTATAATAAATGCACATATTTTTAATAAATAAAATAATTGGTAAAATGCATGTATGAACATTTTCTTTTAATATTATAAATTTGTCATTTTCTAAATTTAAATTTAAAATGAAAATTTATTGAAATTATTTTCTCTATTATCGCTGTATTGCAATTTTAAGATAAAATTATTATAGCAGAAAACGATATATTAACAAAAAAATCTTGTATTCATGTTGAAAGTTAATTCAACAATTCAAATTAAAGAGAAATACTCAATAAAATTATAAAGCTTTACATATCTAATATACATTGCAAGAATAAAAGAATAATAAAAAATTGTAATCGCTCATATATGTATATAAAAAAGAACAAATTTCAATTAACGAATTTCATGATCATAGCATTTATTAACTGGTACAATTGATCATTGCGCAGTGATACATTTTCATTGTTTTCTTTCATTCACTATTGTCTCACTCACTCTCACTTTTACTCATTCACTCACTCGCATGTATTCTGTTTTCTTTTTATTTCTCTCACTCATTTATTCAACCTAATAACAAGTGCACAGTTTCAATTAATATTGTTTTTTTTTTTATTATTACAATAGATTTACGCTTATTGCACACTTTTTCGTGATAACAAAACTCATTCACTTTCTTTGTCCCTTTCTCTCTTTCTTTCTCTCTTTCTTCTTCTCTTTCTTTTTTTCTCTCCCTCTCCATTCTTTTTCACTCACAGTCTCTCCAGATACAAAATTAATTGTTGAAACATGTTGCACTGATGATTCTGTCTCTAAGGAGGGTCTGCAAATAAATTGTTTAAATAACAATAATTTAAATATAAATATCAACGCAATATGTCACGTGAATTCCTACAATAGTCGACATTGGGCTCATGCACTCTATTCTTGATTCTTTCCTTCTGCTTTGATGAGCGCAGCGACATCGATCGCTTCTCATCAATGGCATTAGTCCATCTTTTCCTGGTCTAACTAGTTAGTTCGTAAAATAACATTCTCGCAATATCTTTTTCGTAAGAAAGACACAACGACTGCTTCGAGCTTTCGGATCCTCCGATACCATGGATCCTTTCACAGGTTACTAAAGATTCTCAGAAATTTATGACCATAGATTCTTAATATTTTATCTTTTCGATAATTTTTAATTAATAATTAAATATAAGCAAATTTCCGCAAGAAAATCGATAAATCATTTGTCGATATTTGAATCTTTGAATTAATGAAAGCTACTAACCGATCCTAGATTCTGAGTATTTTGAATCTTGAGAAAATCAATAATCATAAATTTCAATTTTTATTTTCAATTAGTATTTCAATTATTATTTCCTTAAACAATTCAACTGTAGATTATGTCGTTAATGTTCTAAAACCTTACATTATGAAAATTCGAATCTCCAAGTACATAGATCTTTTTAGCAGAACTTGTTATACTTTTTTTCTTTTTTTCTAATTTCTAAATATATCTATTTCATTTTATTCCGTTCCAGTTCAGCTAAAAAGAATAAATTTCTTGTGTATGACACACATTGAAATTCTAAAGCTTTTAAAACTCCAAATTTCTCTCGGAATTCCATAGGTCTAGATATTCTTCAATTCTTTAAATTTGATCATTAGCAAATTATATATTTTGCACTTTCTGAATTCTAAAAAATTTTAATTGCGGAAATTCTGAATTTCCATTAGTTCGGATCTATGGTCCGTTAACGGACGTTTTTTTTAATTACGGATAATCTTGGGCTCGAAACTTTCGGATCTTTGGATCCTTCAAAACTCGTGTAGTGCTTTCATCCCGATTTTCACGGAACGATGAGCTTTCAAAAAACTATCTTTATAGGGTATTCAACGAGTGTCATTGTGTCCGAATCTTTCTCGGCCAAGACGATTCTCTTCGGCTCAATAGTACATGAAATACGCAAATTGATCACCAAGACGGCGACGGTGTCCTTGAGATCATTGGATTGCTTCTATCGATCGCAAATATCGCCGTAGATGAATCGTGTGAGAACTCTCACGGTTGCTGCTTATGTTTAAATGTGTATGTTGCTGCTGTGTATTTATATATATGTGTGTGTGTGTGTGTGTGTGTGTGTGTGTATGTGTACGCGTGTGCATTGCGCGTGTGACACACCCGCGCAAATGTGTCGTATGTGTGATCAGTCCGCTCACACGTTTTATCAATATTAATAAATATCGATATATATAATGTAGTGTATATATGTGTATACTGTGTGTATGTGTTGTCTCCAATAGCAGTGAGAGAAAGCTATTGCATGTAAAAAATTTTAGTCATAACCATAAGACCGTAATCGACTACAATCACAGTCAAGCATTCCATCGCAAGGTAGTAAGAGTGACTGTTGGTTCGCTTACAGTCTTATAATTACTAAGACTAAAACTCTTTCACATGCAATGGCCTAAAAGCGGAGCTCTACCAGAAGTTGCCTACATAATCTCGTCGCCTCGACAACACAGCGCTTTCCAACAGTTAATGTAATTGTATGAGTAATATACATGTGTCTCTACATGTATGTATGTTACACAAGAGGTGGTTTGACGATTTACCAAAAGGTATAACCGCCCTCCGTTCCTCCTCCTAGGAACGATCCCTTCTTTTGCGATAGGGCTACGCTATGACCAGCCATCGCGGCCAATTGTGCAGCATTCGCGGCCACTCCAGGTGGTGGTGGCGGCAACACCGGCTGCGAGATGCCATCGAACCGGGTACCATCGAAACCGTTCTATAAAATGAATATTACTTGTGTTAAGCAACTGTGACAAAGTTTACTAATTATTTAAAAGTGAGTAACTAAAAAATAAGCATTTCTGTATATATGGTGCAAAGTGTAATTATAATATACATTTTTGAAAAAATAGTTAACGTATAATAGAGGAATCGTAGAAAAAATATATATCGATACTTACAGGTACCATGATAGTGGGCCTTACAGGAGCGGGCTGCATAGCAGGATAATATGCTGTAGTCGCAGCCAACGGCGGATAATATTGCAATGGGTATCCTGGTGGATAATATTGCAAAGGATATCCCTGTCCATACATTGGTTGATACATCTAAAAGCATTTATTGATGGATTTGGAAGTTCAGACTTCCTTTCTATGTCTTTTATAGAAATAAAACTGAATGATAACTCTCACCATAGGATGCGTAAGGGTCTGATCGTATGTCGGTGGCGGCGGACCTTGCGTCGCATATAATTGAGGTTGATTGGGAAATACTCCATAGGGTGCGGCGCCTGCAACTATTGGATATATGTTATCAGAATCATTCAATATAGTGTAAAACATTATCCTCATTGAACTCTCAATACAATCAATACTCGGTACAATCTAAAAGTAGCTTTGACGGTTCAATGCGATTCGAAAGAAATAAGACATAGAATATCTTTATCCTTCTTATTTTAATACAAACTAATAAGAAAGTTGATCATATGCGTCCTATAGAGCGAGATACATATTTGGCCTGCTTAATTATATTAGTACAATAAATTCTGACATATCTTTTACTATAAAGTTTTCAATAGGTGTGTATTAAAAAAAATAGAAAAAAGAAATATTAAACTTAATATTTTTTTTTCTTGAATATAACTACAAAAAAAGATTCGCATAAAAATGTTCCTTTAATTTCATTAATCCGAAAAGTCTTGAGAATTACAGTGATATAAGAAGTGAATTTTTTGATATAAGAGAAATAGAGCTAAAAAAATTTTAATTATATGGTTTTAAAACTTTATAGATTCCAAAATTCTGCTTCAGAAATTAAACATTCTTCTTGAAAAATGAGTAAAAGTCAATTCAATTCCAGCTCCAAGAAACTAAAATACATAAAATTTCTATATATAATAATATAAACAATAAAACAAGAACATAAAATTTCTATATATAATAATATAATAAACAATAATAATAATAGATAATGATAAGATATTTTAATAATAGATGAGTTCAGAATTCAAAAATTTAATAAATTTATAAATATAAATATAAATAAACTTCTAGTCCTGAAATATGTCTTTTTTTCATTATGTCACAGTGGCTCTGCTAGCTTGGACAAGGATAAAATAACAAAAAATCACACAGCCTTACCACCGTAAGTTGGGGGTTGCGTTGGCGCAGGGACAAAGCCGGTCGGTGGATGCGGGGCCACCGGATACGCTGCAACACAAGGCAATGCGAAATGCAGCTTCACTGAATTCGCAGGTCGTGAACGACATGTGTGTGTGTGTTCAATCTAAGCCAACATGGTACGTGGTACCACACTGCCAGAAAGGACGAGTGCCGGCGCACCGTCCACGTCCACGACGCGGTATCGAGGAACGCAATCTGTGCTTCATCTCGACAGATTGTGCAACTCTTATCCGCGTCGAGTACGCGTAGAGCGCGTCGTCGAGATCGGGACGCGATTGGATCTTCTTCTCCGTTATAATTTTGGAATGATATGGACAATTATTATATGGACAATTATTTTTTGCTATTAATTTTTCAACAATAAAGGCATTGACGTTTCAAAATGATTCGAAGCGAAACGAATCTTCAATTTAATTTTATTGATTTGCAAGTTTCTTAGCGAAGCTCGAACTTTCAATAGAGAGACTCTCGATTATTTGCGTTCTTCTCTATCAAGAATAATAATGAAATGATTACAAATTGCTGTTTATCAATGTAAAAAATATGTTTAAAAATTAGTTTAATAATGTCAAATCTAATCTATTGCTAATGTAAGTCATATATTGTGTATATCTCAAGATGAAATATTTAATTAAACAAGCAATCTTATTTGTAAATAATGAGATAAATAATAGAAAATATCTTGAAGAGAAAACTGTTTCAAAATTGTTTCTTAGAATCGTT
The DNA here is from genome assembly GCA_030586385.1 of Camponotus fellah. NCBI lineage: Eukaryota > Metazoa > Arthropoda > Insecta > Hymenoptera > Formicidae > Camponotus > Camponotus fellah. Next base: position 33,864 of record JAPIVC010000625.1, on the reverse strand, counting down.
TTAGCTTCGAAATCATGTAATTTCGAAATTGCTTTCAATTGAAACTAAATCGTTTCAGAATAACTGCTTCAAAATTGTTTTTAATTCGAAATATTTCGCAAATAATGGCATTGAGATAATTTTAATTTTATAAAATCGTACTTTTAAAGATCAAAAAAAATATTTTCACCATAACAGAGAGAGATGTTGTCCAACGCGTTACCGATCTCCAGAATAGTACTCCCACACCCAAGTATATCTTACACATGACATACACCGTTTTGATCAAGGTACTATTTAAAGCTCAAACAATGTTAGTCACTAAATAATGGTGAAAAGAAATAACCGAAGATATCATGCCCGCCTGTCGCTCCCGGGGCCTTCCTTGAGCTTTTTATTCCGCCCAGCATGAATTGCCGGGACGCAGGCGGACTTTTTTTTTTATAAAAACATTTACAAGGTGATCAACTCCTTTTTTTGAGAGATTTTAGTCGGTTAGATCTCAATCTCATCGCTTATCTTTCTCGAAATTGATGACACTAATATTTTACTTCCCTGAAAAATATAAATTTCTTTTTAAAATACAAATAAAATGAACATTTTTATATTTAATATAATTAATATATTAATATCATATAATGCTTTTTTTAAAAGAAAAAAATAATTATTGATACACAAAAAAATCAAAGAAGACTGCGAAAAAGCAAAGATCTTTATCAATTGAGATATGATTAGAAAAATTTCAATTTGAACTGAACAATCGAAAATCTTTGCATTAGATTTTTCAAGTGTTCTTTTTCTTCTCGAGAAATTGATCACCTTAGACCATACCCTCTCGAGGATCCATCGAGATTGCTAATCATCCACATAAATGGATCCACGCTCAAGGAGTTAAAACGAATCATGCTTGAGAATAATTTGATATAATAATAGATTTTATATTGGATTAAAAATTAGAAATTGCCAAAATTTTTCATCAAATATTTAAATGTTTCTTTCTGTGTGAAAGTTTTTTTTTAAATTCTGTTATTCAAAGCTCAATTTCTGCAATTTTGCCGATGGTTATTCTCGAACAATGATTCGTCACTGAGCAACCTTTACTTCTAGAACTAAGATTTGATACGAAACCGATCTCAAAGCAAATAGCGTTACGCAATCAAAGTAGAAGCCAAATACATTCGTCTAACAGATCGAGCCTGAGGGATTCATTTCAATTAATACATCAATATTCGAATATATGAAATTTCAAGATTGTTAATATCTTGTATTATTGCAAGCGTCCTTTGAATCCGTATAAAGATCGATGTTTGGATGTTTCCGAATTGGAACATTTTACAATTCGCAGTATTCGAATTACATTGGTTTGTGTAAAACTTGGAATGCTTGAATATTTAAAAAGTTAAATTTAGATTTTATTTTGCTAAAAATTTTAAAAGTTAAATTTAGATTTTATTTTGCTAAAAATTTTATTATTTGAAAAGTTGAAAACTTTGATCTTAATGCTCTGTAAAAACTTAAGAAAATGCATGTTTTAAGAATAAGGAAAGTTTGAAAGTTGCAAATTTGCATCCTCGAATGATTGAGATTGAAATTCTTATTGAAACATTTTTGAACATTGTTCTCTAAGCATCTTCATTCGCGATTAAATACATCTGAAACAGATTCAAGGCGATTACTGCAATTATCCAAAATCTTAACAATACGTCCGTTTATTTCGTTTTCTCAATTATTTATCATTAACCCGTTACATTCCATCATGACACTTTATCAATTTATTTTTATAAATATAAAATTATATTTTGATGTCTTATATTACTTACGAGTCTTTAGCAATGTATGAAGAATAGAATATGATTTTGGATATAACGGATTAAGTATTAATTTAAATGCCAGCGAATCCCGAGGCTCGACCGTATTTAAAAAACAAAAAACGACAAAAACAGAGCTAAAATAAAGCTAGGAGGTAAAAAGGATAACGGTTGCTCCAAAAAGTGATGTTAAAACAAGCCCAAATAATCAAAGGACTCGCGATGTGAGAACGGCAGTCCATCTCAACATCATTATCATTATCATCATAATCATCGTCATATCATAATCATAATCAATGTTATTATAATCATAATCATTATTAACATCCTCATCGTCATCATTATTATTATACCATCATTATTATCCTCATCATCATCGTCACCCTCGTCATCGTCAGCGATGACGAGCCGCGATTTCCACAAATCAAACTGAGAAGAAGAGGCTTTACATCTCTCTCTTTCTCTTTTTTTCGGGGCAGTGAATGTGTAATTTATACAATGAGTATAGTGGTACAATAGTTATGTACATATATATATATAAAATAAATGTATATATATATGTATATATAAAATATATTTATACATATATGCATATATAGCATATAAGACTATATACACATATCAGACTCCACACATTCAAAAAGTCGTGACAAGACTCAGCAAACCACAAATTTCTGCAAATATCCAGAGATAAAGGTTAAACATGATTAAAAGTTCCTCGGAATCGTGTGTAGTAGTAAGTAGTTAACGTCAGCGACCGGCCGCATCGCGACGCCGCGAGACGCTCGGCCGCCCATTTTTTTTCCTCTAATCCTTTTAATTATCTAAATCGCACCATGCGCTACGTGCCGCCGCCATCGAGAGGCTCCAATGATCCTTTCCAATCATTCTTTTCAAATATATATATCGTTGCAAGCGACGTATCGAGGCTCGACAACTCGAAAAGAATAGATTTGTCAAAAATTTCTCCGCGAAAACAAATCAGAGAATAAGCGAAAATTTCTATTTTACTCGAAGGGAAAATAAAAAGAGATGTGACATGATAAAATTTCGCTCCTCTAATTATATTAGTCGAGGAGCTGTTCTTGAAAATTGTCCATTTAATTGATCGAGGAATGTAATTTTGTAAGTCGCTTTAATTATTGAAATATTTGAAAAATTATAATCGTTTTCGAAAATATTTTTAGAAGAGCAAACTTCTTGAAAAAGGATTGTCCTCTGGGCGTTGTGTGCGCGATCGCGCTGGTGTCGAGGGAAATGGATATATTTTCTAACATAAATGTCAGCCCACACCAAATTGTTCATGATATGACCAGAGGCTGATCGAACGAGCGGAGACGAACAACGATTCGGTGTAGCTTTCAATACGACTGTTTTTACTGAGAGAGAGTGTGTGATCGATAATGCAAATATTTTACTTTCGTATCCAGATACGAAGACAAGTATTCGCTGAATGAAAAGAATTCCCTGCGATCTAAGAATACGAGGAATCGGAAAAGTTAATTTCAAGTTAATTGAAATATTTTGAAAGAGACAGAAATTCAAAGATTGAGAAAATTAAATCGAACAATGATAAGATTAATGAAAACTTATTTATATAGATGTGACAATTCCCAGTAATTCTTAGAACTTGTTTTCAAAGGATCAAGTACCAATCAAAGTAGGAAAACGTGACGACGTTTTATATAACGTCGTTTTATTATTTTTATTAAATGTCTATTTCTTGCATTGGATGATAATTAGTTCGGATAACAATAGTTATCTTGGATATTGTTAACCACACATTCAAACCGTTGGTCTACCCGCGTGTTCGTCCAGCCTCTGGGAAGTAATAAGTTAAATGTCTATGTGTCACGGTGCAAACAATAATCGAATCAGTCACAACCGATTGTAATATTAATGCTAGTACGGCTTAATGGTAAAAGTGTCTATCGCTCTTTTTTTCTCTCTCTCATGTACACTCTTTTTCTCTTTCACTTCCTCGATTTGTCCCAATGAGCAGTTCGACGCTATATTTTTTACATTTTTTTCACTTGCTACCTCTCTACTTTCAACAACCCACGTTAAAATGGTCGATAAACGTTATCGAGAGTTTGTCTATTTCTTTTTCTGTCGGACGCGGTGATTCATCGAAATGCTTCCGTGGACAAGATGTGTTCTCGAGACAAACTGGATCATCGGAAAATTGCTAAGAAACTATGTAATTGTGAATTTCAATATCAATTTATAAAATGAATTAAAAATGTTTGGCAATATATTAAAAAAAAAAAAAAAAAAAGAGGAAAGTGTGTGAAAAGAATGTGTCGCTTCTCTTCAAAAATCTTCATCAAAAATGTCGAAAGAGAGAATACACGTATCTTGAAAACTATAGAGATGCAAAAAAAGTATACACATCTTCATATATCTAAGATGTATCTTTGAATTTCTCGCTCCCGATGATCTCTAGATCGTTATGAGGACACTCTTATTCAGTACCGACTAGCGTATTTACTAGCTACTTTGCTTAAACTCACTATTAACAAGTGTACAAATCCTATCAATCATGCACATGCAGTCATCGTGTCGCTGGGAAATCTCGCCAGTTGATCAATTTTGCGAAAATCGATGTATATATACTCTTCATAAATAATCCAAAAATACAATAATATATAAGAGATAAAACATATTTTTTTTTTTTCGCGAAAACAGGTGCGAAAAAATTCACTGTTCAAGGGCGAGTTTTTCGGAGCGACAGCGAGATTTATGAAACTACGATGATCACACAACAATACGACGATTCAAAATGATAACATTAGACCGCTCGATCCTGCCTTTGCGAAGTTGGATTGAATTCCAAGGAGGGATCGAACGTGGATGAAGTAACAATGTTGAAAGCGAAATCGTGAGATTAAATCGATTAAAACAGCATATCAAAAGAAAAAAACATGCACGATTATAAAAACAATGATATATAGCTAGGGGGACACGACCGCCCCCTTCGATTTTTTTTTTCTCTTTCTTTCTTTCTCACAACAGTGGGCGATCGCGCACTCCTCGTCGCCAAGGAAAAAACGTTCGGAGCATGCGAGCCGAGATAATCACCGGTGGAAAGATCAAAGCTCGTACTTGCATGGAGATCTACTGGGATGCTAAAGGTGAACGCAATTTCACTTTGTATTTTCCCTCCGCACGGCTGCCTTATCTCTCTCTCTTTCTCTCTCTCTCTCTCTCTTTGTCCTCCAAGTCAGCCACGCGACAACTACGAGTTGCAGCAGAACGGTAGGTGTGAGATTACGTTTCATGATTCACTGATTCTCTCTTCGCTACAAATCAAACTACTCTCAAGCTATCGAGAAGAATCGATGTAAGGTTTACAATCATCGAAGGAGGAAGTCGAGATGTCTATATATCTAGATAACTATACCACGTGTCTATGACGTACAGCCACGTGGCCACAAATTTCCCTTGCAATCGATCAATTTTTCGCACTTTTTTTCAATTTCCGAAAAAATCTTCCTTTTAACCGAATCTTTTTCAGGAATCTCCCAAGTTGATCTCTTTTCATTTCTTTCTAATTTTATCATGCTAGATTTGACGGGAAACTTGTGGCGCGGTTCCAAGCAATGTGCACTATTTGTTAAAAGTGAGCTAGCAAGTTCCAAATAAAGTATAAATATCGTCAAAAGTGACGCTGAGCTTAATACAGCATTCGTGTACATTCGCGAGGCTCGTCATGTATGCGCGCGAGCACGTGCCAGAACATTAGAATTTAATTCGAATAATCTAATTTCATCAATAAATTGTATCAATGTCAAACGGTCAATTAATAAAAAAATTAAAATTAAAATAATTAATAACAATTATATAACTAATATATTTATAAATCTATTATGCAAACTTTTGAGAGACTTTTAGAACAAGAAAAAAATTATCTAATTAACTTTGAGAAAATCAATATAATAAATTGCAATAATAGAGATCCCTAAAAAATTCTGTTCCCAAATTATCTCATGATAATTGAATTATCATGGATATTAGAAAAAAATAACTGTATGGCAAAGAACTGCGACTGCACACGAGCGCAGACATGTCGAGCGTAGAATAATAAAAAATAATGTAAAAGTATATAAAAGGACAGTTAAAGTAGTCAGCCAATATCACCAAGTTTCTAATACGAAATATCGATGTATCCATATCAATATCTTGGAGCTGCATTGATTTGGATACATGTAACGACCTGCGCCTCCGATTGTCAAACGCGCCCATTCGAACGGCGCGAAAGCTTCACGTGATGTCCATGGCAGCAAAAGTGAAAAGAGATTTAAATTCCATGCGCGCACTCTTTCCCGAGAAATATTTAGTGTATTTAATACAAATCAAACGTACACGACTTTCACTTTATGTACTTTTATCTTTTTCTCAAAGAACAAGACTCGATCATGTTGCATTTTGATCGTTAAAGTCTGAAGAACTTGAAAGTGAGAAATTTTCGTATGTCTCTTAAGCGACAGGTTTTCAAATGTCACATGTAGCTGCGCTGAAAGTCACATTTTATTCGCAATTTAAACGTGGGGCGTTTTCTATTTTGAATCGAGAGACGCCTGGTGCATTCTATACCTTTATGCACGTTGAGGCTAGCGGAAAATTAGCGATCGCTTCTTTTAGAAAAATATCTTTGGAGGCACTATTTATCGATAAGCTAAAAATTCTCTCACTGTGAACAAAAATTTGTCGGTAAAGAAAATTTAAATATAAAATAAATTAATGTCTGTTATAAAGAAAGTTTCTACATATAATAAAATTTCAAGTGTTTGCTTCAAAATTATTTATATTCTCCCTTTTCAAGGTTTAATTATTCAATTTTAAATAATCTAATCGAATCGTATAGAAAAATTTATGTATCATATAATATGATATAATTAACACATTAGTTTTTTTTCTATAAATATATGTAATATTAGAAATTGTGATCTGTTATAATTTAAAAAATATTAAATTTTTCTACAGGAAAAAACTTAAACTCGGATAATTTCATTCATGAATGCTTGTTTTTAAAATTATAATATACGAATCTGCAATTCTAAGATCATAATACGTTTTACAATAATTCTGGAACAATGAATTCAGGAATTGCATTATATTAATTGTAGAACAATAGCTCCTGCAATGTTACATCTAACTAGTATTAATTGCATATGCATGTGTCTGTTACACAATGTATAAATTTCTATCTTTATAGTATCATCTGCATTTGAAAATAAAAAAAATTATTACATTGTACTTTCAAATTATTGTTAAAAAACCCAACCAAAGGATAAAATGCTAGCATTTATGCTATAAAATTATACAAATTGTAATTACTCAAATTGTAATATAATCAAATAATATAATATAATATAAAAACTTATATAATAAAAAAAAATATATTATTAATATAATTATACATAATAAAAAAATGATATCGCTCGAGACGCGAGACGTCGTCGTGTTTTCGAAATTCGTCGCGACGCCTTATCTCGACTACAGTCCTCATTACAAAAGGATGCGTTGACAGAAGCAATCGATTCCTCTGCATCAGCCTCAACGTATATATAACAGGTAATATATACATACATATGCGTATATATATAAAAATATATACATACATATATATATTATATATACACATATATGTATGCGTGTGTTTTGTGTGTGTGTACGTAATATATGTTGGTATATAAACACGTAGTGAGTTAAGGTAATATATAGAGTAAGGTGAGGTTAGATACGTGGCTTAGGCTGCGCCGATCTCCGGAGCTCCACCTACTGACTGGGATCAAATCGTCTTTGTAATGGTCCGCTGCAAACATATTGACAGCCAAACTGTAGGCGCTATCCTTCCGCGCTCAACCGCTACACCGCCATACACATATAAATGGTAGCAGACTCGCAGCAGCAGTCTGCACGCCCGCCGTGTCTTCACATATTACTAATAATATTATTATGATAAGGAGGGCCATCTCAGCTCTCCGCTTACTTAGATATTAAGCTTTATGTATCCTTAATATGTATCTACTGTGCTCTATAGGAGCGCAGCACCTGCTTAAGGGACAGACAGACAGACCAGACCTGATAATGAAATGTCGCACCGTCGAAGTTACCGTGTACTCTTTACTTATGTGAAAGTGATTTCTGCCGAAACTATTCCAGGGAGCTGTTTCAGAGACCCCGTTCCGTCATGCAGGAGGAACAAAACAGGAGGATCCGAGATGAGGATCCTGGAATGGCTTGAGCAGATGAACGATAATGCTTACAAGTGGACTCGATCGCTACGGATTTCAGTGTCTGTTCGATTTTATTATCGAACCAAACTATTTAGGAAACTTTGAGTCTTAAATCCTACGAGTCTTTTAATCATACACACTTTCTTTCTCTCTCGCTCTCTCTTTCTCTCTTTTTGTTGTTTGTACATTCTTACTTTTGCAACCAGCCGCTGAATCTGCAAAAATACCACCGAGTAATACCAAGAGATGACCTCCGGAGCTCAATAATGTATCACAAATATCACTCTAATGAAAACTAAAAAAAAAAAAATGAGAATGAGTTTGTATTCGTAAAATGTTTGAGAGTCACCGAGTTTATCATATTTTCACGATGTGTTTTCATAGATGTGTTATTTGCGAAAAAAAAGTATACAATTTAACACTTGACAATGTATGATTTCATGATTATATAACATACGCACATGCACACGCACACAAGATTAATCGGAGATCGTAGCACAACTAAAATAGAAGTGATTCCTTGTGTAAAATTGAGAGAAAAAATTTCTCTTTAAATTCATACAAAGTTTTGTATTTTTGAAAAAATAATGTTAATAGATTGGAAAATTAATAACATATCTGTTTTATTTTGAGCATGATTTATAATAATCTTGTTATATATTGCCTAATTCATCTCGATTCATCAGCTGTTGATATAAAGATAAAAGTATTATATTTTCCATTTAGTAAAATGATTTAAAATATTTTAAATTACTAAGAAGAAAAAGATATATATGTATGTGTGTTTACAGTATATTATATAATAGAATATAAAATATTAAAGCTATTTTTAATTTTGTTACATCCTTCATTACAAAAGCCACGTGCACTTTCATATTTAACAATTTTTTCGAAACAAAATCCTTGTATAAAAAAATTTATTTTATACACCTTTAGATTTACTTTTAAAAAATTAAATTTATATTTTAATTGTACTGCGATTTCCGATTCTCAGCTTTTTTATATAAAATATCATAAGTATTCTTAAACATTACCTTTTCCATATATTAAAATTGATTACAACAAATATTTCTCATATTTAAAATCCTTTAAAGATCATCAATTATAATATCGAATCGATAAATTATTTAAAATAGGTTTTTAATCATCTTGAAATCGTAGAAACTGTAATCTTAAAAAACACTTCTCACTAATCATACCTTCTGGAAGAATAAATTATTTTTTTAGACAAATGTTTTTATCATTTTAATAACGAAGATATTTAGGATGATTATGATAAGAGGACATTCTGTACATGTATATATATGCATACATATAATAATATTATACATACGATATACATACATCTGCATACATAGATACAAGCATATACGTGTGTCTACTCGTACGCATGTATGCGTATATTGTGTGTGTGTGTGTGTGTGTGTATTGTTAAATCACATATTTTTATTACCGAATATATGTGTATACAATATATGTATATCGTGATACAAGCAAAATAAAAATTACTTCAAATGCAAACGCGAGTTAAAAATGTAGAATGAAATTTTTTCATATAAAACTTTGTTTTCGATTTTGAAATTCTGATAATCGAAATTCAATGAATCTTGTTATATATATCTATTTCTGATTTTGTTTATAAACAATATAACTTGGTACAAGTTAAAAAAACGCAATAAATTCAATGGTGCATTTATTTCGTTAAATTAGAAATTGATAAAAATATCGCCCATTTTTTTACACAAAATGTTGCTCGACGAATTAATGAAATGTAAACTAGGTAACCATATGTTTAGAATTGTACAATAGGTAATTGTACAATGTACAATAGGTAACCATATGCTTAGAATTTTCACTTCTTCGAATTTATATATTATTGTCTTGTAATTTTATATAATTGTAATTGTAATTTTATATAACTTTAATCATTGATAGTTTTCTTAATGTGTTCCTTATTTCCTCAAGTAAAAAATAGTAGAAATGATAGGAGACAGAATGTAACATTATTTACATCATGACATCGTTTACAAATCAGAACAGAAGTAATTGCGAGATCCATTCAGCTGATTCTGATTATTAGTCAACACATGTATATCTCTATTTGAAAGTCAAAGCCGATTTTATCGACAATAAAATCTTGTGTGAAAAAATTTTATCCTACATTTTTCATTTGCATTTACATGAAAAACCTCCATTTCATTTGTATATAGCACGATTTCCGACACACTTTATACATGTATTTATGTAAATATATATGCACAAAGTAGATATATATGTACAGAGAGTGGCAATTGAAGGAAGTTGCTGAAATTATTTGACTATTTTATTTGGGAATAAATGGAGTTGAAAAATCGAATCTTTTCGAGTAGAAAACCCTGTCAATTTTATTAATATACAATAAAAATATGCAATATACAATATATAAAGTTTTATATATATATATATATATATATATATGAAGCATCTTAATAATCCAATTTTATCTTATTGTATTTTTTTTTATTATTATTACATAGAAAAATTTGATTATCAAATTGCTTGATAAAAATTTTGTATGCTAATAAAATTTGACAGGTTTCTTGCATTTAAAATAGATGGATTTTTCAAATTTTACCTCAAGGGTAAACTAAAATCAATACTTTACATATCCCTGGAGAATAACTTTTTGCTTGAAATATTTTTAGATAAAAGTTTTAAATATCTAAAAATAAAAACTTATAATTCAAAGAGCTGGAAATCTGGGAATTCGAAAATAAAAAGTCAATTAGTAAAGGAAATCAAGTTAATAATTCAATTAGGAATTTAAAAAAAAATTAGTTCAATTATTAAAAAAAATTAAAGATTACAAAGAATTGGCATTTCAAAAATTTCAAAGTGTCCAACAATTGGCAATCTAAAAATTTAGATACGCAGCAAGAACAATAGGGAAAAAAAGTTGGAAATTTAAGCTTATGAATGTAAATTTCAAGTTTCACGAATAAAAAGAAAATGAAGGATTCGCGAAGATGACGAAATCCCGGAGAATAGGAGTTTGAGGATTCTGGTTAGAGATAATCTCTTGGAGAAATCTGGTTAGAGATAAGATTTTGGAAAGAAAGCAGAAAAAGGTCCTTGTATAACTACAAAAAAATATTCTCTCTCTCACTCTCTCGCTCTCTCTCTCTTTCTCTCTTGGAAGAAAGAGAATGAACAAGTCTCCGGAGGCCATTTTGTATGCCCAGCGCGATGTACGGTATTGATTTGTTCTGTCAACTCGGGCTAGGCACTCGAGCGATCCATGCCGGCGTCTGGGCTTCAACGCACTAGGGTCAAGCGACACCACGGTCGCGCTGTGGGCCGTTTGCACCAGGAGTCGCGTCGACGTCGGCGTCCCATCGAATAACAAGTGGCGAGGTATACGGCTTATCTCGACGAGTACTTGTATTCGTATCGTGTCGGGTGAATGTGTGGGTGTGTATGTGTGTGTGGTGTGTGTGCGCGCATACGCGTGTATACGTGTACGTGAACGCGCGTTGATATGCGTATGTGTGTCTGTATATTTCCCTCACACTGCCTCAATACACATTACACACGCAATGAACAATAACGCATGATTATGACATATAGTTACCTTTTTTGTCGGTCATTATTGCTTAAAGTTTCACAATTTTACTAAAAAAAAGAGGTACGTTATTCCTAATTAAATCACCGATTTAAGTCTTGCAACACTGTCGGGCCGATGGGAACGGCTATGACACTTGACAAACACTAGCGCCGTTTATTGAGCGTGCCTGTGGCAGTGCGTTAGCGTTGGACGTTCTCGCGCATGCGCCGCCCACTGACCAATCGCAGCGTCAACGTCGTGACAACATGCGCGATCTGAGGGTTCATCCGCAATAACGTGTATACTTAAAGGTGGATTTTCAGTTGATGCTCGACGCTCATTTTTTAGCGTCAAAAAAACACGTGACTAAAAATAAAGATACCAATTCGTCATTTTTTGATCATGTGATGTCTTTTGACGTTAAAAATGAGCGTCGAGCGTCAAGTGAAAATCCACCCTAAAGAAGTAAGTAGTTGCTTCTTTGTTCAACCAATGGTTGACGCTACTTTTTAGCGTCCCATGAAAAGGTACCTTAAGGCATGTTTGAGTTACGTTCGAAAATTTACTCCTTGGAGCAGCGTACGGCTGACCAATCGGATAAGAGAAACAGAAATTGCTTTGTTCTGATTGGTCAAGCAAAAGTTACTTTTTCTGAGGAGTAAATTTTAGAACGTAAAGCAGTTTTGGACATTTCCCGACGTGAAATAGATCCTATTTATGTATTTATGTATTTCATTTGCTTATGTGGGTGATATTGTAATGATGCAAAAATGTTAGGCAATATTAGAAATGGCTTTTCTCTCTTAGCGCGAGATAAAAATATATTATTTAAAAGGTAATTAAAAGTGTATTTAAAGAGAAATGTATTTTAGTTTTATTATATCCTATATTTTGAGTATATATATTTACTAAGATAAGGTTATAGTGTCTTAAAAATTTCACAAATTCTTATTAATCTTATTTTGTTATTAAAAATAAATATCGAAATATATATTTTGAATTAAACTATATAAAATCCCAAGATAAGTTGAACTCTATGTTAAATAATTTATAGTATAACTGTCTGATAATTATGTTTATTTTTATTACAGAAACAATTTATCACAAGTAATATTTAATATTAGAAATAAACAAAGTACAGTTTCTTCTAAAGATCAACATAGAGCGACAGAAACTGATAATGACGATGTCAGCGATAAACCTATTAAATTCTCTTCTTCAAAAGCTGCCTCTATGAGAATAAACGAATATCGTCAACCATATGAATATGAAGAACCATGGTATCAAACATATAGCATGGTGTTCAGCATGGCTGCTTTTCTAATATATTTCTGTATCTTAAGAGAGGAAAATGACATTGATTCGATGCTCTACATTAATTTGGAAGATACACTAAAAAAAGTCGAAAAATCAACACAAAAAGAGGCTAAATCATAATAGTTTTAACTATATTATCTTAGCTTATTTTATGTAATATTGTCTTTGTTATGTAATAAAATAATTATTTGTTCTTCATAATTTAATATATTTTTTCTATAACAGATACAATAGATGTTACAATAGATATAGTAAATGCTAATTATTTTATTATATAATAATTTCAATATTATATTTTCTGTACAAAATATTAGAAAAAAACATGTTAAAAATATATTTTTTATATATACATTACACTTATATGCATATATACATATATGTATGTGTATATAATGTACATATAAAAAAATATTTTTAATTATATATATATGTACAAATTGAAAATTAATTTATTTTTCATATAATTCTATAACAATTGACCCCATATAATATTATTTAATATTGTACACCATTCAATAGATGGATGACGAATAATTGTATCTGCGATACATTTCCTCCATGTACATCTCCAAGATGCAACAACCATAGTCATTGATAATATTGTTAATCCCTCTGTGCAGTGAGAATGCAATCTGATATCAACAGTGCCTATGAGAGGAATTATTATTAATATTCTAATCATGTGACAGATGGCAAAGAATTATTATTCTCTTCCTATAATGTAACATATGATGTTATTATTATCACTATGGTACTTACTACAGGTACTATAAGATTGCAACAACCACTTCCAGAAAGTATAAACAGGCATAATTTGTAGATAAAATTTCAATCTAGTCAAGAAACCACCAAACCCGATCGATATTAGTCTGAGCTACAAAGAGTATAAATAATATTGTAATTGCCTTGAAAGAGTATGCTAAAAGAGTTAAGAATAAAACAAACATCTTACTAGTGTAAATACAGTATAATATATCCATGTTGTTGGCATTAAGAATAAAAGAATGGTAAATGACAGTGTCCCAACAAACAATTGATCTGTTTGATATTGACAAGAATCTACCCTTTCACGTAAAGGATTTTTCTTTTTCCCAAGAAGAAGTCTAAAGAGAGCTGTAATTCCTTTCAACTGCATATTGAAAAGCCTGTAATAAACTTGGCTATTTAATTTTTTGATATGAAATATTTGACATGAATTTTATTAAATATTTAAAAAAAGTATATACACCTTGCTGCATAAACATAGATACAATATGTATGAAAACTAGCGAGAGCTAGAAGGTCTGCAATAATAGATATTTGAAATGTGACGCCCAATCTTCCAAATAATAGTAATATTTTGAATGCAAAATCTAGAAATGGCTTTAAAAATGTCAGAAAGGTCCACCAGAGCTGTATGTGATACAAGAAAAATTTTCCCATGCTATTATTTAGAGCATGATTCAGTTTCAAGCCAGCTGGTACACCCATTAACCAATTAATTAGATCCTTTAAAGTCTCTACAACTTTCTGTGTTAAAGAAAAATTTTAATTAAAATGTGTGATAAAAAGAGATAGAAATGTAAGCAAAATTCAAAATATTTAACTCAATTTTATTTTTAATAATATAAATTATTTTGTTGTATATCTTTAAAGTATTTTATGTATATCTTTAAACATATCTTTAAGGTACTTTTTCAAATTCACCTCTGCATTGTCTAGAAGCAACTGTGATGGTTGATCTTCAATATAATATTGCAATAATCGTAACACAAAGATTCCCAGTGCTATATCTACCACAATTGCCGATGCATAATTTGCTGTTTTAAGCTTAAAATTTTTGTTGTGTAAAATTGTGATTAGCATCCACTTAATATTTTCCAACCAGTTATAGACATGCAAACCAAGAGAAGAGTACTTTAAAACTGGCAATAATTTTTTTGTTATCATGGACAGCCATAAAACAGGATATAAAAGAAAGAATATGGGATAAATCAGCAAAGTTTCCCAGATGCAAACAAATTTAGATTTGCTCTTCAGCTCATCTTTCATGCTTTGTATTAGCTTCATTAGTTCATAAAAATGATCGCCTGATACAGCTCTGCTCTCAAACAATTCTGTTTCCTGTAATGCTCTGTGATTATACAAAATAATTGTTGCACGTATCGTCGATAAATCTATTCTTTTATTATCGAGAACAATATTTGCCAAATGATACTCATCCTGTCTATTCTCAGAACACTTTGTTGTAATTTGTACCCAGTCTGAATGCTTATAGTCTAAAAATTCTTTGACTTCATCGTTCATATTAGAGCAATGTCCAATAGTGTCTAACGTACATTTGGTTAATTCTGAAGAGCTTATCTTAGATAAATTAATAATATAAAATTTTTTCAAGTCACTGTGTTTATCATGTATCACTTTACCAAACATATATCCAGATTGTTTGATACACAATCCTTGTGGGATAAAAATTAACAAATTGTTCATCATTTTATATTCGGGTACTCTCTTCTATAGATAATTACCTGAATATCTTAACACATTATATTGTACAAACAAATATTTCTAATTAAATAAAAAAGTAATTAAGTATTAATAATAAACAAGAAATCATATGTCTTTCTTATCAATTGGAAGAAACGAAATATAGCACCAATAATTTTCAATGCAGTCAATTTATTTCTTTTTCTTTAACAACAAACACTTTGATCTCGTCAGTTGTTTGTGAATATCTTATCTAACCTAACCCAACTTTACCTAACTTGATCTCAATTTATAATATTAATTTACTATAAAATATGGACACAAAGATGAAATATAATATAAGAAAGAAAGAGATTAATGGTAAGTTTTTAACGACCTAACTTACTTATTTAAATTCATTTTGCTTGTGGAAATATTAATAATGTTTAAAAAAAATTATTGTATTATGTTTTAAGGAATATTAGAATATTTAGGTTACCTAAGTAATAATATGTGAGTTTTATATATAATAAATTAAAATAGAGTGTTTTCTATCTATAAGCAAGTAATAAAATACTGTTTAAATATATAATAATATTTCTTAAATGTGTTAATAACTTTTTTTTTATTTTTATTTTTATATACATAGATAAAATGTACTATTCGATCATGTTTTAAAAATAATATTTATATGTAACGTAATAATACTATATAATAATTTTTCACAGATGATGACAACGTATTTCAGGAGAATGTTAGGCAAAAGAAACAAATAAAAAAGAGAAAGAGAAAATCCACAGTGCAAGGAATTGAGGGTAGTTCAATAAAACAACTGAAACAAGATAGGTAAAAAGTTTTAAAATTTTATATCACAATTTTAAAATTTTATATGTGTATACATATATATCAAAATTATTTTTTAAAATTATTTCTTATTGCAAAAAATATTTTAATGTAACAAATATATTAAATTCTAAATTTTTAGAGTTTTCCATATAGAATAAGAAATAGCAATACAAAAATATCTAATTGATAATAATTGACAAATTTTATAAAAAAAACTTTTTATTAGCAATGTTCCTGCTAATACAATTACTCTGAAAAAAGAAGATACTAATGAAAATGCAAAGATTCCAAAAAAGCCATCGAAAAGGCAGTTGAAAAGAGAAAGAGCTATCCAAGCGGCTATTCAAAAAAAGGAAAGTAGTAGAATAAATACCATGCAGAAAGTCTTGAATTATATATCTATGGTAAGTTATAGAATTGTTTGTTAAAATTTTTTAATTCTTAAAAAATTATTTTGCAGTATGTTTGCGCAGATATAAGATAAATATGGTCATTTTTTCTTGTATGTATAAATAATCTCAAACAGTTTAGTGATATATTTAGTTTTTCGAAATTTATTGCATTTTTGCAGTGGAAACATTCTAGAATTCAATGGAAATTCGAGAAACTTAAGCAGATTTGGTTAATGGAAAATTTGTTGGATGAAAACTCCATTCCTGATACAACTTTTCCTCTTGTTCTTGAATACTTCGAAGGTTGCAAAGGCACAGCACGTAAAATATTAATACAAAAAGGAATGAATGTTATAAAAAAAGCTGAAGAAAATGATGAAATCAAAAACGATATTATAGAGTCGACTGCTTATAAGCGAGCAAGGCAACTTTTGCAAGTTATATCATCTGATATATAGTTTTAATTCTAAAAAAATTGTATTAATAAAAGTGTTAAAAAAAGTTTAAATCTATATCAAACCTGGATAAAATATAAGGACAGCTCTTTGTAAGGAAAAGATTCTTTTTTTATTATTAGCAATATTCTTTTGCTAATTTAGACATTAAAAATTGAGTTTGTGGAATCATGCATACACATGTAACTTATATGGACGGTAAATTTATAGAACTTACTTAGCACAATTTGTAAAATGGGATTAATAAAATTAATTAAATTAATTTTTAATTAATAATTTTATTTGACAATCTATTGTATAAATGTGTATATTTGAAAATTATAATCTATAATATTTTACTAATCGAAATCTTTTAATTTGCATGTGTATTGAAAGATACATCTATTTATATATTATTTCAACAACTAAAGAAAATCACTATAAATATGGTTGTAAAATGCAAAGCATATTATATATAGCAAATATCTGTATAAGAATTAATAAACTGCAACCATTTTAAAAATGTTTTACATAATTTTTAGCTGTATTACTCTGCATATTTGTTAACAAATTGTCTAAGTTTATCAGTATCTTGAAGACCAACTATTCTTTCTAAAACTTTCCCATCCTTCATAGCAATAAGTACAGGCACTGATCCTACCTAAAAATTTATATATAATTGAATAAACAATTCAATGCATTGTTTTTTAAATCCTTTACTGATGTCATATTGAATTACAACTTCAAAAAATCATATAAATTTTTTTCTTACAAATTATATTCAAGTAAATTCTTTTAAATGTTATTATTCATAGCTAAAATTTATTGCTATTTATTAATTAATGAATCAAAAGAAGTCTTTAATATATTTTACCAATTCATATCATTAACTACAAGTAATCATATAAAAAAAATTTATTTCTAAGAATTTATTTTTGCAATCTATATCATAATTCATAATTCAATATCATTGCAGTGAGGATACAGGAATCTTAACAATAGATTTCATCAAAGTTAAAAAGTCATGAAAAAAGTGCTTAATTAATTCTAAAATTTTATTAAAATTTATTTAAAATTAAAGAGTAAGCATATTATGAACTTACGATTTTGAAATTGATTTCAAATTTAAATGATAATTGAATGATAATTTGAAATTTAATTAATATCTAATTTTACATGATTATAGTAAAAACACTTACATGATAATCAAGAGCAAGATCTGTATTTTCATCAATGTCAACTTTAGCTAACAATATTTTTCCTTGTTTTTCGGCAACAACTGTTTCTATTCTCGGAGTTAACATACGACATGGATTACACCATCTGAAATTACAATAAATAATTACAAAAACAAGAAATTATAATGTTTCATAAGTCATTCTTAGTCTTATTAATTATAATTAATGAATAATTATTTTATTTAACAAATATTGTTTGCAACTAAAAAATTCTATATTTTTATAATTTTTCTTCAAAAAAGAATAAGAATGTGCAGTATTTTAATAATTAGAATACTCAATGCGTACGTTGCAAAAAAATCTACAATGACAGGTACTTTGGAGTTTTTTACACGTTCATTAAAATCCTTGGGGTCCTGAACTTTAAATGTAGCAGATACCACTTGCTCTTGCTTAGGAACAGTGGTATATGTCTTGGTACCCAAGATATTACGAACAGCTTGAACTCTTAGACGCTGCATTTTCCTTGTTTACTGTTGATAATTCCAAGATAAATAAATATACAATATCATAAATTTTTTAATTTTTTCTATATTAGTTATCTATATTAGCAGTTAGCATTATATTTATATATTTATAAATTTACACTTTTAGATTTCATTTAAATAAATGATATTTTATACAGCTAAAATGAAATTCCGTTATTTAAAAAATTTATGCTATGACTCGTAATTATTTTCTCATTTGATATTTTATATATATATATATATATATATATATATATATATATATATATATATTTATATACAATTGAGGTTAAAATACAATTGCGCATTTTTTTGAAGAGATGACGAAAAATACATGTATATTTGTATAATGACCAAAGATCGATATGCAATCGTATTTAAACTCTGTTATTACATTACTTGATATATTATTACGTTAATTTATATTTGATATACGTATCTCCTCACTTTTCTATACGTTGTCGAAAAAAATCTCTTTTGGAAATATAAAAATGACTTTCAGCGCCACTTGACTTTCTGACGTCCATGGGTCATGGGTAGAACCTGATAGAACTTTAGTGTCCCTAGAACTTCTAGGGACATTTTGTATTCAAAACGCCTGGTTGGCACCTTATTAACCACGTCGCCAATTGGTCAATTCAAAATAGGACTCTCTGATTGGTCAATCGTTGTTGGTTACCCTAGACACAGACCAATATAATTGGCTGTGGCCAATCGAACGTGGTCAAATGGAATGCTCCCGGTTCCTAGATTTTCTAGGGACATTTCGTATTCAAAGCGCCTGGGTGGCACCCGATTAACCACGTCGCCAATTGGCCAATTCAAAATACGACTCTCTGATTGGTCAATCTAGTTACCCTAGGCACAGATCGATATAATTAGCTGTGACCAATTGCAACGCGATCAAATAGAACGTTCCTAGATTTTCTAGGGACATTTCATATTCAAAACGGCTCTATGGCTGCGGTCGAGAAGACATTCTAGATGCTTTGATGCGCTTGACCAATCAGGACAAAAGGAATAAATAATTTTTTAATCTGATTGGTCAATCAAATGCTTCAAAGCATCCAGAGCGTCTTCTCGACCATAGCCTATAAAACGTAGACATTTGAAAATTAAAATTGAACTTTGACCAATCAGGACAAAAGAAACTAAAATTATTTTATCCTGATTGGTCTGTCTGATACGGATTTCACAGAAATCGAGTTTGACAGATGTTTAATGATAAGGAAATTTACGGGAGGAAGAGAGGAAGAGAGGCAAAATAAATTTACATACATAATGAAAATTAAAGTAAATGCAAAAATATGTACATATAATGTATTTTATAATGAAATTTTTTTTTTATATTTACGAGTTATAAATGATGTTTATTTATTAATACATCGCATTTTTTCCTTTACCTACACTTTGTGAGAAATATATATATATATATATATATATATATATTATATATGCTAGTATCATGGAGCTTACTTAACCTGACTTGAGTTCTATTATTGAGCTCACATCGCCACTCATCTCTTATCTCTGATTATATCTCTCTTTCTCTCTCTCATTTAACTTTGAAACAATTTTGACAATTCTGTTTGACTCATTGTACTCTGTAATAACATTGCGTCGAGAAAGTTTGAGAAAAACAAGAATGGAGTCCACATCTAGCAAAGTAAAGTATCGTCACGATTTATTAATTCTTTTCTTTATTCCATATATAATACTTAAACACCATTTCTTGAATGTTTTTATTTGTGTTTCATTATCTTTTGATTATCTTACGTATTCTATTTCTTTTTTTCTTTATAATTAATTTTTTAGATATTATTTATAATTAATTTTATAAACTTCAAAGTTGTTATTTATATGTAATTTTGTTTTTATTTTCTAAAGTAATAGTAAATAAACATGTAAAATGATTGTGTGTGTAATGGTTATGAAAATTTATAGGAGGAGCAAAACAATCAAGAAGATTCAGATTCTTCAGAAATGGATGAGGTAGAACCCAGACTAAAGTATATACGGATACGCAATGATTTAGAACATATTCTGCAAAATGATGCAGCTAGTTGTATTGCTGTGCATCCAAAGGTAAGCATTATAAGAATATTATAATTACATAATTATTTTTCTAAGAATACAAATAGAATTTTAATTTTAAAGTATTTAAATAAAGTATTTAATTTTATCAATTTTAAAGATTTAAGAAAGATAGAAATATGAATAAAAATATAAAACTTTTTTGCTGTACTTATTTATCATATCTTTTTTTCTTAGTTTCTCTGTTTGGGATCACATTGGGGAATGATCCATCTTCTAGATCATCAGGGTAATAATGTAAAGTCTAAAACACTACAGGCACATACAGTGGCGGTTAATCAAATCTCCATAGATCATAATGGGGACTTCATCGCTTCTTGCAGTGATGATGGAAAAGTTTTCATTTATGGATTATACAGTACAGAGGATAATCACAATATGAGCATGGGCAGACTAGTTAAAAGCATAGCAATTGACCCAAATTATTATAAAAGTGGCAGTGGTAGAAGATTTATTACAGGTTTAACTGAATATAATTTTTAGAATTAAATGAAATTAATCTTTAAAATATTATGTATAATATTTTTCTAGTTATATATAAAAGAAATATTTATACAATTCAGGTGATGACAAGTTGGTGCTCTATGAAAAGACTTTTTTGGCCAGAATGAAGCCAACAGTACTCTGTGAAGCGGAAGGTGGAGTCAAATCCGTTGCATGGTCTGGTCGCTTTGTAGCATGGGCCTCTGATACTGGTGTGAGAGTCTACGATCTCGATGCTAGATGTTCATTGGGACTAATCAAATGGTCTCGTACTCCAGAGTAAGTGTTGATACAAATTAGCAGTTACAATATTTTGTATATTGCAAAACCTCAAAAAAGGTTTAAGAAATTGTAAAAGCTTTTATGGAAACTACTAGCTTTAGATAATTAGCTTAAGATAAATATCTTGTATCTTTCTTAAACAAATTGATTATAAATCATTTAAATTTTTGAATGAATGATTCCAAATTTCTTTTGTGATATGTGTTACACATCCTTGTTTCATATATCTTTGTATGTTATTTTATACAGTACATTGCCAGAGCACTATAGATGCAATTTACAGTGGTCAGACAGTAAAACATTATTAATTGGATGGGTGGACATTGTACGCATTTGTCATATCAGAAAACGTACCATGCAGGAAATGGTGAATCGAGATTTGCCTGAATTTGTGGTAGATCCAGGTAATCAATAAAGTACCTGTTCTTCAATCTGTTTCAAATGTTAGAAAATCAATATAACATGATAATATGTATATATGATAATTATTTTATACAATATAATATAATAATTATTTATTTAATGAATTGCATTTTCTTTTTCAGTATCCACATTTCAAGTAGATTTTTATATATCTGGTATAGCGCCATTGAAAAATCAATTGGTATTGCTGGGATGTTTAAAAGAATTAGACGAAGATGGAAAAAATCAACGTCCGACTCTGCATGTGGTTGAACCAAAATATCAGGATTTTTCAGTGCTATGTGCAAACTCACTTACTCTACGTGGCTACAAAGAATACAGCTGCAATGATTATCATTTGGATTGTTTAAAGGAGGAAAATAGGTAAGTGGTGGTAAAATTAACTTAATTCATATAAAGTATATAATAGAGGATTTATTATTTACTTTTAATTATAGTTTTGATATTTAATTTGCGAGATAATTTTTTTTAGTAAAATTCGATTAAATAAAGATGTTAAAGAACTTTTTTTTTATACTAAATTCCAAATTTTCTCTCCTTTTCTGTCTCTCTTTCTAAGATTAAAATCTTTGGATTTAATATGTTAAAATTTTTTTCTATTTAATAAACACATACTATCAGCTATAACTCATTTATTAATCTTTTTTTCAGTTTTAAAATTATGTATTAATCAAATATAATTATATTAATTTGTTTTTGAATAATATATTCACTTAATAATAATTTTTAAGCATATGAGACATTAATTTTTTAGCAGAGAATGATATATATTTTTAATAGAGAAAATGTCAATATAATTAATTATAAACTTTTATATTGATATTTAAAATGAGAAAAAAATAGTTTTGAATATAAATATATTTTCTTATTTTTAGAAATTTTGAAATCTTTTTTTAATTGATTACGTTTTGTTATCTTTATGTTTTATTTTTGTTTCTCATGCGAAAATTTTTTTATAGGTTTTTTATCGTAAGTCCAAAAGATATCGTGGTAGCTAGTTTATACGATACAGATGACAGAATCGAATGGTTATTGAGCCACGGGAAATTTGAACAAGCTTTAGAAGCAGTAACAACGAACAATGGCAAAGATTGCAAAAGGCATACTGTATTAGATGTGGGACGAATTTATTTGGATCACTTGTTAGCATATGAGAAATATGATGAGGCTGGAAAACTTTGCCTGAAAATTCTAGGAAGAAATAAAAAGTTGTGGGAAGAAGAGGTGAGAATTTTATTTAATATCACATAATAGAATAATCCGTGTTGCAAATAATAATTTGTACTTGTATCTACGAAATTTTTTCACTTTAGCAGCTTTAGTAGCTTTAGTAGTTTTAGTATGATTTAAATTTTTCCGAGACAGGTTTATAAATTCGCCAGACTCCACCAGTTACGCTCTATTTCATCTTATTTGCCTCGAGGCGATGTCACCCTTGATCCACTAGTGTATGAGATGGTGCTATATGAGTATTTAAAGATGGATCCCGACGGTTTCTTGCAGTTGGTCAAAGAATGGTCTCCAACGTTATACACAGTGGCAGCGGTGGTTAATGGCGTATTGGAGCATTTACTAGTCCACAATCAACGACAGAATGTATTACTGGAAGCATTAGCTATTTTATACATCCATGATGGAAAATACGATAAAGCACTCGCCATGTACTTGAAACTGCGACACAAAGACGTCTTTCAGCTGATTCAGAAGTATCAGTTGTATAATTCTGTTTATGATATGATCGAAGGTCTAATGGATCTAGACACTGAACGTGCCATACAATTTTTTCTGGAAAAAGATAGAGTAGCATCTGATGTCATTGTACAAAAATTACAGCATAATCATCGTTATTTATACTTGGTAATGACATAATATTTATATTATTCATATGAGAAATATATAATTTCAAAAAACATATTTAACATATTGTAATCTATCTGTTATAAATTCTTTTGTATATTTTGAATTTTTTTATTAAAATAAATATAGAAATTTTTAGCGTTTTTAAATAATTATATAATCATTTCTTTTTAGTATTTAGATGCCTTAGACAAGAGAGATACTAAAGACTCTAAGGGCAAATATCATGGCTTACTAGTGCGACTATATGCTGATTATTCAAGAGATAAGTTATTGCCGCTTCTACGTCGCTCTGATAATTATCCAATACAACAAGCTTTAGATATCTGTAGCCAGCGTCAATTTTATCCGGAAATGGTGTATTTGTTGGGCAGGATAGGAAACACTTCTGAAGCTTTGGCGCTCATGACGAGAGAACTCGACGATATGGAGAGTGCGATTGCATTTTGTCAAGAACACGATGACGAAGAATTATGGAACGATCTAGTTAATTACTCGCTCGACAAACCTAGTACGAATCATATTATATGTTATTTTTACATAATCATATGTTATTTTTAAAATGTATATACATATATATGTGCGTGTATGTATACGAACATGCGAGGATTCCAAAAAAGAATCTACTTTAACATATTATGGATCTTCAGATAAAACAATTTTCATTACAAGAAATAATTTCACGGATTTTAGCGGCAATTACATTTCTTCTTCAAAAGATTGGCACCTACGTTGATCCCCGACTTATGGTACAAAGGATAGAACCTACTTTAGAAATTCCAGGGCTGAAGAAAGCATTAGTCAAAATGATGTGCGATTATAATCTGCAAGTATCTGTTCAAGAAGGTTGCAAAAAGATACTGTCTAATGATTATTTCAATCTTCATGAACGACTTGTTCGTTGTCAGCAAAAAGGCATATTTGTCGATGGTAATATATATGACTTTATAAAAATATTGATTTCAAAAAACAAAAATTATATATCTATTTGTAGAAATCTTAATCATTTTGAGTAAAGAATTGTGCATGTGATTAACGTCTTAAATATTTTAATAGATTGAAATCTATTAGAAATGCATTAATACATTTAATATGTAACAATTTAATTAAGATTAGTAAACTGTTTATTACATAAAATAAAATTATCAGTTTTCTTTTCTTTTTGTTTTAGATGATCAAATGTGTGGAGCTTGCCATAGGAAGATAATTGTAAGAGGTATTTATAAGTGTTTCAATGCTAATTATAATATAAATTATACAATTATATATAATTCATTTTTTAATCTTTTCTTTTAGAGCTACGGAATATAGTTGTATTTTATTGTAAGCATTGTTTTCACGAAGATTGTCTACCTAACTTTGAATTTGTTGTATGTATAATATGTTTTTTTATATATTTATTTATATTATTCTATTGTTGGTGTATTATAATGCTTCTTTTTTTATAGGAAAATTGTGTGATATGCAACTCGCAGGAGATGACACTTGGCAGAAAATGATAAAAGTAATATCACTCTGTTATGTGACACGTGCAATATCCAAAGTTCAAAGTGAAGTATAGTGTCATATTTCATTGTGTGACCAAAATTATGTTTTGCACTAATGTATAAAAATTTTTTATATAATAAATAAGTTGAAGTTACTTATAAAACAGACAGGTTTTAATTGAGAAATAATAGTCTTGAATGAAAATCTATAATAAAAATTTTTCTCAATTCATGCAACCAAATTTTTATAGATTTTGAAAAAAATATTTTTATTATTTCATTACAGAATAGAGACTTCCTTAATATTTCTTATGGGTTTACTTTATTTAAATCATAGTTCATTCAATTGTTCATTTGATATAGAATCCACAATAGTTGTGGACAATTTTAAATTAGTCTCTCAATAAATGCGAATTTGTATCAAATTATTTTGACAACTCATTAATAATTCTAGATTCTTAATTCTCTGGCAAACGCTTTGAAATGTTGTATCGTGAAGTCTATAACGTCGATAGGTTTCACTGATTAAAGATCGATAATAAACAATTAAGTATATATAATATAAAAAAGGAGTAAATTGTTAAAGAGAGTAAAAAAAAGTAAATTATTAAAATTTATTCAATGAATGAGTTATTACCAATGAGAAGAATCAGCATGTAATCTGCAATTAGTTGTTTTATTTCAGGATGATCTATCAGATATTCTGTATATTGAGCTATATTGTAAGACTGGAAAGAAAGAGAAAAAAGGGAGAAATTAATATAAAAACTTATTTTAAAATTTGTATACATATATTTTTATACGTGTATAGTTTTAATTAAACATTTTCTATATTTAAAAGCAGTATTCAATTATGCAATTAAGTGCAGTTTATTAGCAATTCATTCTTCAATAGTAAAAAGAAATAACACAAATATAATTATAATAATTATAATTATATATAATTCTAATATATTATATTATTATATTAATTTTATTTATTAATATAATATAAAAAAAGCATTGATTTAAAAAAAATAAAAGAATTACTTTCATATCCAAATATTTGGAAAGCATTTCGATATTTTCCATCGAAGACTCTTTTGAGTTGAATAAAATTTGCACATTTATATTCTTGTTTATATTGTCCTTTATGGATATATTTTTTTGTGCTCTGTAAGGTGTATCCAACCAATCGTACACAAGTATTCTTCCTCGTGATGTCAAATAAATTTTGACTCGTTCTGTAAAGCTATCTTTTTTATAAATTCTTCGTTCAATAGTATATATTTCCTGATGATTTCCATGCAACTCCATATTTTGTAATGCGGTACAAATCTGCATCGATAATATATTATTTAGTAGTAGTTTTATTTTCTCTTTTTCCTATTTAATATATTATACTGTCTTAGATTTATTAGGAAATATTTTCTTTTATTAAATTTTCTAATCTGGAGTTGATCAATAAAGTATAGATTTTAATATTATTATATTATAAACAATTTTAATATTATTATATTATAAACAATTAAATAAGCTTAATTATCAGATTAGTTTTAATTCTTAATTGTAGATTCATACGAAGTTTATCTACGTGCAATCATGATTTTCTAAATTGTATATATTTAAAAAAGTTTTATTAAAGATATATAATCAATCTTACATATTCGCTCGTATTTACGCTCCCATTTATTGTAATATTCTGAAAATATAAAGTGCCTTGGAAATTCGTTATTGCGAGATATCGCATTAGTAATATATTGGAACCTTCATTAATTAAACTTTCATATTGGCAAAGTTTCAAGTCTTTGTTCTCTGTTAATGTCGATAAGCAACAAGGACAAGAGTACGTAATCTCGACGTGATATGTATCCTCTTCAAGACCTATAAACAATGACTTTTCACAGACCATTGGACCATTTTTCTTGTAAAGAAACCTAATACGAAAAGAAAAAATATATACTCTTTTGCGACAAAATTTCATTAAAAATCTATTAAAAATCCTACATATATTAAACTTACGAAACTGAATCCATAAATAATGGTATGGCTAAAAAATAATCGGATTGAAACTAAAATCAAATAACAATCGTAATGGCAAAATTATTTTATTTAAAATAATGGTATGGCTAAAAAATAATCGGATTGAAACTAAAATCAAATAACAATCGTAATGGCAAAATTATTTTATTTAAAATATGTTTCTTTAGCATTGAAATATTTTTCGAAATTAATTCATAATGTTATTACAATCGATAAATATTTTTTAAAATTATTTACTGCTTATATGTAGTATAAATCAATAGCCTTATCTCCGCCACATTGTATAATATTTTTAATAAAATTTTAAATATCTTTAAAATATATATTTTTTAATAAAAAATAGGAATTCCAATTTGATAAGTTGAAGAAAAAATGTTTTTGTTAAGAGAATTCTTAGATGTACATGAATGCAAAATGGCAAACTGATAACAATGAAGCATCAATAGTTAACGTTGAGTTAATATTATTGTTAATCGTATTGTTCAAACATTCATCGAAATAATATAAACATTGCCATTATTTATGGACTATCTTTTGTATTTTAGAAAATCGTGTTGTCATCAATCATGAATTATACTCGGTATATTTTTCTTCCAGGCACTGCAGATTGTCCATCATCGAGCTGATGAGTCTCGTTTCATTTAAACAACCATCAATAGTTATCAAGGAATACATATATACCAGAAATTCGCGATCCTGAGGACCAATCGGTTCTACTTGAATACAATATCTACCTATTTGCTCGATATCATTCATCGAATCATCCTTTAAAGCGACGATAAGTTCTTCTTTGAAGCATAGAATCATCCGATTCGAATCATCTGTGAGTACAAAAGAGCATAAATAATTTCGAAAAAAATTATACATATATGTATTACAAATAATATGATTTATAATATTGAAAAAATTATTAATTTCCACACACATAATTAGCAGTAAATTTACCGATACAAAATTTAGAAATGCATTTACGAAGATCAGTTGATTCATCGGAGAACTTTTTTTCCATGTTAACGATTTGACGCAAAAGTATCTTTTTTCCTGAAACGTAAAAAAAAATATTTAGTTAGATTTAAAAGCATTTGCTACTTGTTCCTATGGTAATATTTATTTAAAACTTGAATTTGTCCCAAAGCGATTGCCAATCGCCATATTTTGCGTTAAACAATCGTTGACATGTGTCAGCATGGCGATAGACTCGAACATTTCGAAAAAGCGAGCAAGCCTACGCACACATATATGCGACTTGCCTAGAACGTCTGGCAGCAATTTACCTAAATTACCTCCGAACGCGAAATTCTACAGTCGTTGGAAGCGGAATCTTCAAAAGCTCGTTCTTGTCTCCGCTCAACATCCCTTGGCACGATTAATCTTTCGCAGTCAGGCAGCTGTTGCCTTCGAAAAAAGAAGACACTCAAGATCATCTAATCAATGGATAATTCATCCTTGTAGTATGTTAAGGTATAAGAATTAAAGGAAATAATATTTGTGTAAATACATGTGTAGTAAAAGAAAAGTTATCACAGATTCTACTGGGATGCGATAATGACTATTACATTTCTGTATATCTTCGTGATGGCCCCCCATATTGTATGCTTCTACAGAATTGGAAGAAGTAGTGGCCCTGAATATTGGAATATTGTGTATCCCAGTTACGTTATTTGCATCATCGATATATTTCTTAATTTTATTACTGGAATTGTGTCCTCGGACAGAAATGAGATTCTTCTTGATACTGCTTTAATCGCACGGTGATTTCGATGATTCATGTGTGATTACGTATAAATTAATCTTACCAAAAATCGCTCGACTTCCTTCAAAAATTTCAGTATAAATGAAAATTGTACATATTTATTACAGACATTACGTGAAAGGATATTTTTTCATTGATTTTATCAGTACACTGCCATATATGTGGTTCTATCCAACACGTATCTTACCACCTGGTCCGGATTCAAATTCTGTATTGCTTATTGTTGAATTTCTACCTATTTTGAAAATAATTCGCATACCTACAGTACGACGCAATGTTCAACACATCAATGCAGTAATTCATACTTTTATATTACGTATACATAAAAATATTCTCAAATTGTCGATTTGAATTTTGTAAGCAAAGTAAATACTCAGACAATACAAAAAGGCCAAAAGATGTCTTGAGGACTTTAAGATGTCTTTAAGTCGTCTTTTAGATGTCTTTTGGACATGTGTGCTGTCTGGATAAATTTGAATCGTTTTTAAATAGAAAATTTTTGGTATTTCTCAAACTCGAGAGACAGCAATATGGCTTGTTATCTTAACATTATTGATATTCCACTGGAGTAGCTGTATAAGCTTCGTCTTTCCTTACATCGTTTTGCATATACAAGAAAAACCGATAAAAGTATATTCAGTATTTATACATATATTGTAATCGTTTTCTTTTTTTTTGATAAGTTTATATAAATTGTTATATTAAAATATTTTTTATATTTATATAATACGATAATTTTAGAATTCCGATGTGTATTATATAGTCACAGAACTTTATAATAAACCACGTTGGAAAGTGTATTTAATATTTGTACATATTGGAGTAAGTAATTTAATTGGCTCGAGTTTCATGGAATTCGACAGTTTTGGAATTTGTGATAAAGTAATACGATGCACACTTTTGCTGTTCGGGAAAGGCTATACAATTTATTTGATTGGTATTTGTTTGTCACTATTTTATATCAAGTTTCGTTAATTAAAAAGAATAATTTAATAATTTATTAATGATATAATAATAATGTTTAATGATGTAATAATAATTTCTTATAATATCCTCTTATGATCACAGTAACAATCCTGCAATTTTTGGACTCATTAGCAGAGCCTGAACTTAAATATCAACGAATCATGCATCAAGTAAAGGAATATATTCGTCAAAAAAAACTTCCATTATATTTACAAGATAAACTTATCTTTTACTATGAGTATCGTTATCAAGGCAATTTCTTCAAAGAAAATGTTATTTTCGACACTCTTTCAAGTTAGTTGCAATAAAATTTTATTAAAATTCTAAGAAAAGAATTGGAATATAATTATAAAAGTATATTTTTCATATATTTATATAAATAGACTGCGCACTCTCGCATTGATGACATGAATGTTAAGAAAAGACAATAGAGAGTTAAATATCTTTTTTATTCAATAAATAATTTAACAATAAGGAAAATGCTCACACACATATACTGATTCTATTTTCCATTTTTATTAAATAATTTTATTATCTTTATGCAAAGAAAGTTCACAGTCTATTTATATAACTTATATTTCTTTCAATATTTTCAATATCATATATACTTTTTATTTCATTTATTCTAGATCATTTAAATCAAGAAATTTTATTTCATAGCAACCAAGGTTTAATAGATACCATGATTCTTCATAATTTGCCCCGCAATGTTCTTGGTGATTTAATAAGTAATTATTTCTTCTTCTTATATTAAAAAAATAGGTAATAAATAGAAATAATAATAATCAAAAATAAAACAATATTAATAATCGATATTTATATAATTATATATTATTGTCATATGCATTAATGTAATATTCATTTTCTATTATTCATCATAAATCTACTTATTATTGGTCTATTATTTGTTTTAAAAATTGAAAATTTTATCCGTTTGTCGTAGATTTAATGAAACCGGTGATATATCTAGCAGGAGACATAATTTATAAAGCTAGCACTGATAGTGACTGTATGTATTTTATAGCCAGCGGAACTGTTGTATTGATCACGTTCTCAGGAAGAGAAGTAAGAGATTGCACCTGTTTACGTGAAAAAAATGAACTTTTGTTTCGCTTAAAATTACAATTAAGTAATAAAATGTTTTTAAGATATGTCACTTACACGATGGTGATCATTTTGGCGAAGCTGGTATGGTTCATCCGGATCGGCGTAGAGCGGAGTCTGTTATCGCTCTGGAAGTGTGCGAGCTACTTCGCTTGCATCGTCGTGATTTCAAGCGTCTTTTTGCCAAAAGCTCGGAATTTTATCATAGCTTGGAGCATATCGCGCGAGAACGTTCGCAGAAGATTAAGAAATTGAATGAAGAGCATGAACGAAACTGAAAGAATTTAAAAGTAGTTTTATTCATTCTATGTAATTGAGATTCTGTAAATTAAATTCATTTTTATTTATTGTTACGTAGATAAAAAATTAAGAAAAATTGTCTTGAAAAAGATATTGTTTGTAAAAACTTGTTAAACACTGAATGCCATGCCCTTGTGTTTTTTTTTCTTATAGCTGGTGAATTCTAATAAAAAGCGAAAAATTGTTGTACCTTTCTATTGTTATTTTTCTAAAGTTTTAAACATACTTGCATTCTTTTGTAATTTTTTATGCCATTAATTTATATTTTGTTTTTAAACGTTAAATTTTTATAAAAAACTGTTAAGGTATAATTGATTAAAATATAATTGTTAAGGTATGACATTTTTTTTATGTTTAGAATGGAACAGAAATGCTATCGTCGGTAGAATAAGTCTGATTTAAACGAACATAAATGTGGCAAAAGCTCCACTTTCGTTTCCCACTGGCCTAGTAAAATCGACATGTGCCCGAGGTCGCTCGAAATAGCATCGCCATTCGAAGAGCAACATCTAATAGCTCCAGTGAATTAGGGACAGCAACGACAACGAGAAATATACATTGTATATGTATGTATATATGTGATAGAGGGATATGTATATACAGGATAGAAACCGATCAAAGCCGGAAATTGCGATTGATCGAGATTAAATGGGTTCGGAATAAGACTAATGCTGACTTTTATCAAGTTTAATGGATGTTTGTTATATTCAGAGCATCATCATGAGAAAGAATTGCATTAAAAGTCTGAAATAACAACAAGAACTTAATATCTTCCTAATTTATAAAATTTTTAATATACAGAATAATAATATAAGATGCATATAGAGAGCGTAAAAACATTAAAATCAATCCAATTTTATAAATTAAGTATATTTAAATATATTTTTTTAGTAGATTTCTTCTCAACATTGTTGAAAACGTCTAACAATAAGTATTGAATATTTTATGCACTTTCGATCATTTTGACCTTTGCTGTAAATAGCATTATCGGAAAATGGTTTGCTTACTTTTTACATTTAAATTGCAGATTCAAATGCGGAACGTTAAAAAAAAATTCTCAGATATTAACTTTATTAAATTTTATTAAATCATAATAAATCATTATAAAATATAAAATTTATTATGATTGCCATATTAGATCCATTATATTTAATTTCATAATTCTAAATAATTATTTTTTTGAGTTCAACATTATTAAAAAAAGTAAACCAATATAGTTAAAATAAATGTCGGTCACTTAAACTAAAAAAAAAAAATATTAATTGGAATATTTTTTTAAAATATAAATATCCTATCTCCAGAAGACTTTAGAGAGAAAATATTGATTTTTTGAAAAAAATGTATCCCTTTCAATTTATAAAAGTTATGCTAAAAGATTTGCATATCCCGCTTATATTCCATATTCTATCTTATGTACATTTTAGCTTTCGGAAGCAAGGAAATTTTTTATTTTGCTTATTTTTATACAAGATATTATATACTAAATCTTATTGTTAGAAAAAAAAATCTCTCTTGCAAAATTCTATCTTACAAAATCAAACACATGTAAGGAAATTCTTTCTCTCTCATTATGCTTAAGATTATATTTAATCCCATGTATATGGGCATGGAAAAATCTATTCATTTAAATCTCCATTTCAACATTAACTCTTGCGAATCTTGATACAAGATTGCAACGATGAAGCATAATGCAGAAGAGTCGTCGTGTCAACATACGATGCATTATGTGTATGCCTGATCCATGTCGGTCGCGGGAAGCAGACCGTGGTGAGGAGGGAAGAAGGCGCATAGTATCATTGCGTAATAGCCTGTTGTTCGACGCTGCAGTAACATTGCATCCCGTTGATGTAATTCTCAAAAATATCTACGATGCACCATCCATTAATGACGATTGTATGTACATTAATATGTGTCATATACACGAGAAAATTCGCATGAGAATCACGTTGATGGAACTCAAGGCAATTCTTCTACACCAAATGTCTATTATAAACGTGTTACTTTCAAGGTTTTCTTACACCTCAAAGACAAATAAGTGGTACTAAGTCATCCTCACTCTCTGAGACATGAGCGGAGAGTGACCATGAACTCGTTGTATATTTGATATTTTCGTTGTACGAAATATACTTATAACTTGATGTTAGTGCTAAATTTTAGGAATATAAATTATATTAGCATTTATTTAAGAAAATAGACAATTTTTTTCATTTTTTTTCTTTGAAGATAAGTTAGAGAATTATTGAAATTATTAAAAATGAAACGCACGTAAACAAACCACATCCAGTTATAAATTATCATAAATGTCAGTTAGTTAGGTTTTTAATTATTTTCTTATATATATT